>JALLKD010000144.1:0-51471 GCA_023509735.1 Fusarium liriodendri | reverse complement strand
TTCCCAGGGTCCCCGGCCCCGGCCTCTATTATTCTCCCACCCCCCCAGTGGTCGCTGGCACCGAATGCTTCACTTTCTTGCTCTCTTCTTGCTGCTGTTTCGGTATCTCTCGACATTCGAGGCTCACCTCACATTGGGTTGTCACGCTGGCCTCTTTGACTGACTCCTGAAGGCCTTGTTTCCTGCTCCTGAGCGTGGCCTGGCTAACACGAGCTGAAACGAAACCGGAGCGAGCGCTTCAGTATCACTCGAGGTGAGCCAGAGCAGAGACCAGACCGGGGAATTCGAACCCTCCACTACCTAGATTCGCCGGTATCTGGCCATGCTGTCGAGCCTTTTGGTTAACACTTGCTGTTGTCGATTGCCGCCGCCCTCTTTTTTAGCTTGAACCTGGCTCTCTCGCTTCTCAGATTCCCTCGTCTCGCTTTTGGTCTCTCCCCTACGGCCATCGCTTGCTTGTCTGCTTGTCTGCTTGCCTTGCCTGGCCTGCTCTTCTCTTCTTCCGACACACCCTCGTCTTGGGATCTCACCCCAATCTCGATCCTTCTTCCTTTTTTCCACTTCCTTTTCTTCCTCGTCCTCTTCTTTTCCCCTCAAATCCCCTCTCGACCAGACCAGGCCTGATCTGAGCTCCCCGCCACGAACCCCCCGCCAATATTTTGGCCGATTACAGACGCAGCATAATCGCGCGTCAAAAAAACCTACCGACGCCCCAAGCGCCGCGAAACTCGCCATTCCCACCACCTCCATCGTACAAACCGCAAACCACCTGCCGACTTTGACTTGACTTGACTTGGCTTGCGCCCTCTCGCCTTTCTCTCGTTTCATCCCCCGCGCGCGCATGCAACAGGCTTTCAGGCTATTTCTTGAACCTGATTCTTGACGTGGACCATCATTATCTAGGCTAGGACCCAGCATTGGCAGAGGAAGGAACAAACACAGTCCGGCTATTGTCTTGTCTCGACTCTCACCCGCGCACATTCCTTCAAGTCCAGTCCCGCCCACTCACCTCATCTGTCAGCTCTCATCTCTCAGCTTTCACCCTTGGATTTCTCTGCGCCACCGACGCCTACGGTTTGCGCTTTATCTTTTAGTCTTGGGCCTCGAGCTTGCGGAGGAAAGGACGCCAAGAGGTGACGCTTCCCTCGCTGACGGTCCTGAGAGAAGAGTCGGCGCGTTCACGTCGACTGCGGCTCATCTCACAGCCCCGCCCAGATTCTCACAAGTACCGCGCATCGCGCCTCTTTCCGCCCACGCCGTGATTCAAGTCTCTCCACGGCTCTCACGGATACGCTCTACGATTTCGCCAACTTCCTTGCTAGACTCCAAATCGCCAATCGCGTGGCCCGGGGTTTCCAGACAGCCACCCACGGAAGGTCCGGGAGATAGTCTGATTCCGCCTGGTGCCGGGACGCTTCCAGCTGCTCGATACCGGAAATTCTCAGGCTTCAATCACGGATCTCATTCAACCACGGGTTCGCGCGCTTTCGCGCTCACTTGCAGTTGACACAGTCATGTCGACATTTACCGCCCTTAATGGGGGCTCACCTCCTAGGGCTTCTGATCCGCCCACCGTGACTGTTGAAAAGAGCTCCGCCTCAGATGAACGCGCACACAGCACGGCCGCGACTCAGCCTCCGCCCACCCCTGACCTATCATCGAACCAAAGACCCGCCCAGGATACTGACAGACCACCATTCCAATCGCCTGGCTACCCCGACGTAGAGAGCTCCCACAAGCGCAAGCGCTCCGAGTCTCTTGAGCAACGCCGAGATCCTATGCCGCAGGATCGGTCTCCGGAAGTAGTGACAGGCCCTCACCAACCTGATTCCCGCGAGCCCTACGGAACTCCTTCAAGAGATTATCGACATTACGGTGATGAGCATCGGGACAAGGACTCCTGGTATGCGCAGCAGGGACGTGATGAGCGCAGCTACGATTCTCAGCAGAACTCTGCCACCTCAGCACACGGCCAGACGGAGGAGCAGATCAGTGATGCACTACGAAGGGCCAGCCAGATGGACCACGGCGACTATTCCAACGCCAGCCCCGAGGGCGATGACCGGTCCATGATGTACGGCGGACAGTACACACCCGAGCAAAGGCGTGATGGCGTCTTACAGCATGACCCCAAGAAACGAAAGAGGAACTTTAGCAATCGAACCAAGACAGGCTGTCTGACCTGCCGTAAACGCAAGAAGAAGTGCGATGAGCAAAAGCCCGAGTGTAAGTCACCACCAACAATACATGGAACATGGCGCTGACAATCTGATAGGTGGTAACTGTCTCCGTGGTAGTTTTGTTTGTGCTGGCTACCCTCCTCAGCGAGGCCCAGGGTGGCAGAAGCCCGACAGCAAGGCCGCAGCAGTTCCTCTCGAGTCCAAGGATCCGACTTACGTGCCACCAGGAGCTTACGGAATGCCACAACCAGGCCCTTACGGCGCCCAGCCGGTGAAGCGCGAACCCCTGCCGCCGTATCGCGGCCAGGCCTTGCGGATTGACCCCCCACAAGGCCGCCCTTTGGTGACCGAGGACGACCGGCCAACGGCATCAACAATCCCCAGCGCGTCCGTGACAAGTCCCGAAAACAAACTGTCTGCCATGCCTTATACTCCCGCAAACGTATTTCCAACTCCAGTCAGCGCAAATCCTCAACCGCCACCACCTTTTGGAGAAAGGATGACCAAGGAATATCAGCGCGTGCCTCCTCTGCACGATCTCAGCAGGACGGAGCCTGAGACTCCCCATCCTGGGAACCAGCTCCCGCAGATCAAGGTCTTGCAACCGACGAGGACGAATAGTCCGGCTCCTCCTCCGCCTGCACCAACCTCAAATGCCCAGGTCGCAGCACAACTGGCCCTCTCGCACTCGCAGTTCCCTCAGAGACGGACACAGAAGGAGGAGATGCTATCAGGAAGGCACTTCTATCCCTTCGACAAGGAGCTTTGCCTGGAGCGTGAGCGTTGCACCGCTGCCTGCTGGAGATTCAACAACCTCACCACTCCACCGACCATTGGCGTGTCTACTGAGGAGCGAGCTCGACTATTTCTCGAGATCCTCAAGCCCCGTGATCCCGTTCGAGTTTCTCCGACGGAGCTCTCACCAGTCACCAACGTGGGCCGGGTGGGTAGTCATGTCACTGTCGAGACTCCCTTCACCTGCGACTATGGATACAACATTACCATCGGACACCATGTGGCAATTGGGCGCAATTGTACAATCAATGATGTCGGCGAAGTCAAGATTGGCGACAACTGTGTGATTGGACCCAATGTTAGCATCTTCACGGCCTCGCTACCCATCGATCCTAAGAAGCGCCAGGGTGGACAGGGTCCCCAGCTTGGAAAGCCCATTATCATTGAGCAGGACTGCTGGATTGGTGGAGGTGCCATGATCCTTCCTGGGCGAACTATTGGCAAGGGTAGCACTGTAGGCGCTGGATCAATTGTGACCAAGGTGAGTCTAGCTGGAAAACACTCTTGAAGCAGCCGAAGCTAACTCGTATCTTAGGATGTTCCTCCCTTCACAATTGTTGCTGGAAACCCCGCGAGGGTTCTCCGCGGCATCGCTTCATAATTATTGTACTCGGCGATGCGCTTTTCTTTCTTCGCTTCATGTCATGATACCCTAGTGTATTCACATGTATAAAGTCAAGATGATTCCTAACCCCCTCCTTTGGCGGCGGAAACAAGGAATTATCCACGATCACGAATGGAGCTAAGCGTACAAAAGTCTCGGCGTTGCGTCTTGTCTGATTGATTTGTTGATTGATGTTACTGGGAGGATATTTATCTTTACAGGGGTTATAAGTGCAGGGAAAAGCGAGTTTTACAAGAGGCGCTGGTTGTCGGATATGGGATGCCCAAGACGGGCTTGGGAACAGGAGTAGGAGCGTAGGAGGTGGTTGATACGACAACCTATGGATCAGGTATGATGATGGGACAAGATGGATGGAATGGTATCCAATGGGACAGGGTGGGATGGGATGGCAGTGTTCTCTGTGTTTTCTGTTGCATGTGCTATGACTTATGAGAGATAAACAAGCCGGGCGAAAGCCTGCAGTGAGATATCCATATTATTGATTGTTGCTTACAGCAGTTTAGTTGCAGTTGGTCAGAGACGATAGCTGAGAGTTTTATTCAAGTAGCAAGTCTTGTTTGTATTGTTGGTTCTGTACTGAACATGTCATCTCGCATTCGACTTGGGTTCAAGGTTAGACTCGAAGCATGTGTTCTAACTAACTAGACTTGAGTTTTGGAAACTCTTTGACAGCTTCCTAATCAGGGTCAATGTAAACAAGAGTCAGGCCTCGCTTGGATCATGCATGCAGTGTAAGTGAACAGTCGGTCTGGCCTAGATGGTCACATATGCGACCCATCCCAAGGCCACCCGTGATATCAACAAACAATTGACTTTTTTCATTAGGCCCAACTTGTGAATCTGTATCTTGTCTCCATGGTGATGATGGATTGTACCCGCACGAGTGCGTCCTCGTCAATGCAACCCCGAGGCCGCATCTTTCACCGCATGGGATGGATGATGTCGAGTGGGGGTAGATATCAGACAACCTCGTATAACTCAGTCGAAACCAACATCCCTTCCGAGCATGTATTCGGCTGCTTCTGGAGGCGGTTGGTTCGTTGGGGGCTGTTGGGGTTCATTCCCAGATCGGAGATAGTGGTCGATTGATATCTGGAGTTGTCATGTCAGTCGAGAACCTGTCGAGATGGACAAATAGGGGGAGAGAGACAAACCCAGTCAAAACCCTCGGCAGAACCAAAAAAGTTTTCCATTGGAAGAAACTCTTGATAATCAATAGGATACTCGGCAATCGAGATTCCGGCAAGATCAGGCATTGCTCCAGAGGTGCCGCCATCGATGTAGGCATACTCGGTGCTGACCGTCTCATGAGTCCCAGGTTCGGATATGGTGGGGGTCTCGACGCGGATGAGGATGGCTCGGAGGACTTTTGCGGCGTGTCGGGCGTCTTTGGACTTGGTACCGCGCTCGTTCCAGATTGAGTGTGCTCTTTGAAGGAGTTGGATACGGTGCTGACGATCATGTGGACTGGTGGTTATTAGAAGATGAGACGCGATTAGATGGTTGGAACTTGCCTTGTATCGGTTGACTCGCAAAGATCAAGACACAAGATCATGGCGGCAACGAGAAAATCATGCATCGTAAGGCTCGAGACCATGAAACGGTCATGGTACATTCGTCCACCCTCACGGATGGCCTCGTCAAACTCAAGATGGAGGTCCAGTATCCGCTGGGCGGCGGCGCGGCAGATGTCGCGGGACAGTCTATATCGGGGCTCGTCCTTGGCGAAGCTGAGGTAAGGGCGATGTAGCACGCAGAGAGTCTTGCGGTACGATAGCTCGAGGATCAGGCGGTGCATGATGGTATGCCCCTGGTCTTCGGGTGAGGTGCTGTTGATGGGTCGGATGTTGTAGCAGGGGGGGATACTGTCGTAGAAGGTTTCCAGCTCGGCCTGGAGTCCCATTGTTTCTTCGTATGGTCGCGGTTCTACTGCTAGAGTATGTATGAGGACACGGCGAATTAGACGACACAGATGAGACTTGATACGCCAAGCAAGTAGGGGCGTGGGATATATTGGCGGCCTTGAAGGTGGCACATCTGTATCTTCGTCAAAGTCGTCATCCGTCAAGTTACGCGGATGGTCCGCGTCACAGACTTCCTGGTATACCATGGACGGCATACCAAGCTGAAATGAAAAGAGCAGATCAGACGTCTGAACCATGAACCAAGTCCGACGACGCATTTCAGCTTCAAAGGGCGTGATATTTGGAGAGACCCTGGCCGCGTCGAGGTGATACCCCCTGCGCTGAGCTAAACGGACAGCCAAGCTGTAGAGCGACCATATCGTGGCATCCGAATCTACCTTTTGGACGTTGCGGGAGTGTGCAAACATCATGAGCGCCTCAACCGAGTACGACTTTGCGTTGAGGTACTCCCCCGTGATGAGACACTGCGCCGAGCGATGCATGTACAAACTCGGCTCCGCAACTGTTTCCAACGAAGGGCTCTTGACCTTGGCGATCATGGAACCTAAACTGAGGACGGAAAACATGATGCTGAGCCAGAGGAAGTTGGATTCGTGGGGTCTCAACCAGAAGAGCTCGTAACGTCGCCAGAAGTGTCGTTCGTGAGTAAATGGCACGACGAGGAACTTGGCGTCGAAATAGGTACGTACAAGGACGTCTGCGTCTTGGCGAGAGGGCATGCTGGACCGAAGCTCGTCGATTGTGACGGGAGTGACGCCTCCGAGGACGATATCCAGGGCAGGCAAATCCTCGGGTTCTTCTGGTTGTTCGTCCTCCTCTTCAGTGTTGAGAACGCTCTGTATATCGTGAATGCTTTGAAACACAGCTTCCCACGATGTTTCTCCATGATACGCAGCATCTGACCCATCCATACAACTCTCCACCCTATTTTGACCAGCAGAAGCCGCGGCGAGGCGCTTGACAATCTCCTCAAGCTTTGCAACCTTGGTCTGCATCTCACGTCTGCTACTGCCGTCAGGAGCCTCGCCGTAGATGCATCCCATCGCTTCGTCACGCCTCTTACAAGCGCCGCATGAGGGCCTCACACGGTCGCACCTCGACTTGCGGCGCTGGCAAGCGGTGCACGAGACGGGTTTACGGTTTCGCGTTATGCGGTGGGCGTCTCTTGTGCGGAAGACGCCCGTGAACTGGGCGATTTCGGGGTCCGGCATGGCCAACTTGAGCTTGCAGGAGAACCAAGTGATGAGTGTCTTGTCTCGAGGTGAGGTGACTTAAAGAGACGAAGAAGTGATGATGCTTGGTTCAAAGCACGGAAACGAGGCTTGCAGAGCCTCTTAAACTTAGATCCCAGCAGATAGACAAACACACCGTCTCTGAGCCAATGAGAACCGCAGACGCCAGACGGCAAGCTGCAGGATTGTTGGTGGTTATGGTTCAATTCTTGAAACACTACCTGATGTACCTTTTAAGAAGTGAGGTTAGTTCTTCTGTTTTAATAATACTCTGACTGTCTTGGAGGTGATGACTTACACATGCCCTCGATACATGTCAAGGTTAAGATGAGTTGACATGGACTAAACTTGAACTTGTTGTACAACGTTGTACATTACTAAGTCCGAAATTCCGTTAAATGCGGGGATTTATACCCATGATTCTTCTCACGACTGCATCTCATCAAGGATAGTCTCGACTATACGAGCATGTTCATCAAGCATTTCTTGGCTCGTAATGTCTATTCCCAAAATGACTCCTCATTCGCTTTTTTTACCCCATTCATGCCCATCTCTATCGTACAGGGGTTATTTATTTGTCCAAGAGACCTTTGTGATATATATATATATATATATATGACGTGATTGATACAATGCCAGCAGCAAGGTCGTGTCGCTGCTCCCATGACTCAACAACTCCAGCCCGTTATCTTATACAAAACAACATTACCGAGCCCGATCCTGCTCCATTCGCCTTTTGTTGGCGTCAATGATCTTTTCCATCGTCTTTAGCGCCCGGGTTTGATCCCGGAGTCGCGCAAATGCCTTGAATGTGTGCACGTCGGGTTTGAACCCGGCTGCCTCGAGGTCCTGTAGAGTGCCCACCGTCTGGGACAGGTTCTGCATTGAGGCGTAGCCCTTGGCGAGTGTGTTCCATGTCACAATATTGGGCTCCAAACCATGTTCCTGCATGGCCTGGAGCACCTGCTCAGCCATCATCTTCTCTCCCCTCATTATCAATCCGTGGATGAGAATGCTAAAGGTGAAGAGGTTGGGAGCCGGGTGGACAGGTGCCTCGTTGGTATTCACCCCTGTTGCTTTGTCCTCTTCCTTTGGTCTCGAATATAGAGTGGAGCGGAGCATGTCGCCAAAGACTTGCAACGCCGGCCGTTGTAGAGCTCTCCGCTCAAGCATCACCAGGATCAACGTGTCATGTATCACGCTCCCCTGATCCTTGACCACCTCAGTAGCCCAGTTCCTCTCGGGTCCCTGTTCTTCCAGACGGGATTTGAAAAAGGTGTAGAATGTCATCAAGTCATAAGGTCGGTAGAGACTCTTGATGTATGCCCGTAGCATAATGGCCAGAGTCTGCGCGTTGGGCTTTAGTCGAGGTCCTCCGCTTGCTTCGAAGAACTCATCGACAACAGGTACGATGGTTCTCTTGAACTCCCAATCTCTCCGAGGACCGGATCTGAACTTTTCAGTACCGTCCACGTTATCCTGTCCCAAGATCAGGGGTAGTGTATCTGGCAACAACCATTGCAGAGGCTCCAGGTCAAACTTCTTGACATAGATCCGGAGCATCTGTCCGAATAGGGGGAGGACCCACGGAGCCGGGTACTTCTTTTCTCTGCATTCCATCTCTGCAAAGAAAAAGATGGAGTGGAGCGTGTTGTTGAGCACATCCACGTAGGGCACCTTGGCCGCTCGAGCGACATCAAGAGCAAGGCGCACGTTGGATGCCTTGAGGCTGTTCTTGGCGCCCCTGAAAACAGTCGTGTAGCATCGAGTATCAAGTTCAGCTCCGTTCTCTACCAAGAGGAGCGGGAGCCGTACAGCCTCGGCGATATCGCCCTGGAAGCAGAGTGACTCGATCAGGGCTGTGAAGCTCACCAGATTGGCCGAGAAGCCCTTTTCTAGAAAGTACTCCATTGCTCGTTGTGGTGAGAAGGTGTCCTCCTCTGTCTTGGTCCACGCTTCTCCTTCTTGCTTTGTGTGTAGCAGTGTCGTAATGACACTCGCCACAGGTGGAGAGTTGAGGTCGTGACCCCCTTCGGCGATATGACGCAGAATCTCAAAGGCCCTTTCTTTGTGAGCCAGACTTTCTGAAAGTTTGCTCGCGAACTGCAGGAGGGTATAGGAATGCAGCTTGATGCCCGCACGATGTAGAATTTGGTACATCTCAGCTGCTTGCTCAACAGGGAGTCTCTTGGCAATATGACCAAGGGTATGCTGACGAAACGGCACATGGCCACGTGGAAGGTCCTCTGCCAACTTGGCAAACAGCTCAAGCAACTCGTCTGCTTTTGAAACACGGTCTCGATGAACCTTGATATCTTCAAGCTTGAAGTTTGTAATGCAAAAATGTGCCACATCGGATGCAGCATACCCAGGAGGGAGAGGATCCAAGGTAGCCTCGAGGACCTGCGGTGCCTTTTCTGGACAAAGATGCATTGTAGACAACATGACTGTCGGCCACTTTTCCCTCCGAGTCTCGACATCAAGCTCCTGCCATGCCTTCTGCATGGCCGAGAAGCTCCCCAGCTCAAACAGCCATTTGCCGTCATCTCGCCACGGCCATGAGCTCGGGTTTGCGGGTGTCTCGATCATAAGCATTTTCCGCTTCCAGAAATTGAACCGTGACCTGACAGCCACCAACTCGGAGGCGGGAGTTTGAGAGCGTAGATAGGCCCATTGATCAGCTACCGTCTTTTTTCGCTTCAGCTTCAACCTCATCTTGCGACGCTCCTCAGCCAGCTTCTTTGCCTTTTCCGGATCCCTTTTCTTCCTGCGCTGGAAGAAACCTGGATCTTGAGGGGTCCCAGAAGGACTTTCTTCCTCCCTCAATTCTTCCGTGTACTCCTCATCATGTGCCTCTACTTCGTCTCGACTTTGTTCAGGCGTCCATGGTGGTTCTGAATATGCCTCGGACACTAGGGTGGGCTCGGAGGGGTTCGGAGATGCATTACGGGGCCGCAATTGAGCAAGTATTGAAGGTTCGCTATCGGGAAGCGGTGATTGAGCCGTGGCATGATATCTCCGAGCAAATATCGACCGGTCGTGCCCGTGGTTGATTCGTATTGAGAGGAAGGCCGCTCGTCTTGTCCATGTCTGCGCCGTCACCGAGGACTCGAGCCGCCTCGTAAAGCAGGCGCGGTACATGAGAGCCGTTGGCATTTCCCCCGAGTCGAGTCGGCATCAACTCGAGGTCAGCCGTTCTTCATAATGATCGCCCAGGCGAATTTGCGAAGGACGACGTTGAACTTGTCGCGGGTCGTCGGAAGTTTCGTCGATTATCGGTTTACGGGAATTTCTCAACTGGACCGTTTCCGAGGTCGCTCCCGTCGCGCTTCAGACCAACATTTAATTTTTTTTAGGTTAGGTTGCGCTTAGCCCCGGCTGTTTTAGTGGCGCCTGACCCTGCAGCGGCTCTGAGGCGCCCTGCCACAGGCGGTTCGATTGACGCGCTTCAGGTACGTATTCGCAGCAACTTTAGAGGTATCCATCCTTGAATTTACATTTTACACCCCGCCAACCTCAACCCACGATCTTCAACCTCGACCTTTCTCAATTGCGACAGATTCTGCGCCGTGCTTGTGCGCATTCCCTTCGCTTATCAAATATCACCATGTCTTCGTCGCACCTTAACCTCAGCGCTGCATCAGACGACCGAAAAGCCAGGCTCGCCAAGCTCAAGAACCTCAAGCGAAAGCAACCAACCGACGAGATCGTCGCGCCAGAATCAGAGCGAGCCGCGTCTCCCCCTTCAGAACCCGATGTATCTCGATTGCACCTCTCCGGACGCAACTACGACCCCGAGACCCGGGGCCCAAAGCTCGGTTTCGAGCAGGATCCAACACTAAACCTCGAGAAGCCCACCCTCGAGGAGCAAGCTGCCGAAGTCGAGGCCGAGATCAAGCAAAAGGCTGCTGAGGAAGCGCAGGACGACAAGGGTATCGACTTGTTCAAGCTGCAGCCCAAGAAGCCGAATTGGGATCTGAAGCGGGAGCTGGATAAAAAGATGGAGGTGCTCAACGTCCGGACAGACAACGCCATCGCGCGCTTGGTTCGCGATCGGATCCTGGGGGCGCAAAAGGCGGCCTCCAAGACCAAGTCGGCCGACGGCGCTGAAAACGACGGCGAAGCTGCCGGTATGGATGGTGTGGCCTTGGTTGAGGGACTCAGAGTCAGGGAGAGGGAAGAGGCAGAAGAGGAGCGTCGCGAACGGGAAGAGGAGGCTGCGCTAGGAGCATGAGGTGGATGATACTGTACGTTGGCTCTTCCTCGTCATTTTTATTTGCATTTTGGGGGTCTGGCGCATTGCGCGATCACGGTTACACTATCTTTACAATATACCCAATAATTATCTTCCTCCCATGTTCATAGCCTGGGTCATGGCTAACCGCCGACTAAAGGGACTCAAGCTGCGCTCCCGAGGCTGCTCATTTGGAGGCGGGCCCCTACGGTCCTGACCCCTTCCGTTATACCCTCCACGAGCATGCCTCCCCCGTCCTGGTCGAGTATCGCGTCGATCTGGCCTTTCAAATCGTCGTCCCCTGTGCTCGGGTGACCTCGACTCGCGAGGGTGCTGAGGTCGAGATTCGTAGGATCCCCTGGATTCCGATGAATACCTCCTTTGCCGCCTCGGGGGTCCGTTATCCTCTCTAGGGGGAATAGGTTCCCGAGATCGGTAGCGGCCTCGGCGGTCGTCCACAGGGGAGCGACTGTCACGAGACATAGAGCGCCTTTGCTGGTACTCAACTCGTGGGCTGCGACTGCGGCTGCGGCTCAAACTCCGGCTCCTACTCCGACTATCATCCCGGCGTCCGCCGCGCAGTCCGGCGTCTTCATCAGAATAAGGGCTTCGCGAACGTCGAGTTGGTGGAGGTGATCGAGTCCTCTCCCTAGTAGGCGAAGGCGATCTCGACGCGCCAGTCGAAATAGTAGAGACTGAGTGCGATGAAACGGATCTCGGGCGTTTGGCAGCAGACTCGATCAACTCATCATCACGCTCTTCGCGCTCACGCTTGCGGGCGCGTTCAGCCTCTGCCTTGGCGAGCTGTTCATCTGCAACACCCTGCCTAAGACTTTGTAAGTATGTAGAGCTCAAGGATTGATCAATAAAACGCACTTTTTCTCCAGGGGATTCAGTTTGTCATTGGTAAGCTTGGGAACCAGCTTTGGATTCCGAAATTGCTGTGAGCGCGACGGGCGTGACACGTATGGCCGCTCCTGGGAAGCTGCCTTGCACTCATAAGAGTAGTGACGTTCTAAGATGGTCAGTACAGGCACTCATCGAAGCGTTTCTGGAATACATATCTCTCTTCAAACACTTTTGGCATTGCACGTTGGTGGGTGTCGACCTCGAAGGGCCGCCACGTCCCCTGTAAGTAAACATATCAGATGTGATATGGCTTGCGCTTGCAAAATCGCTTTCCAGAAGTGAAGTTGGATAAATCAAAGCGAGAATGATGTATCTTTACTGAATATCGGGAGATATCTGGTCGCTTCAGATAAGTATGGTTGGGATAAAGGTTGATGGTCAGTGAGGCAACAGAGAGCTGAGGATGATTCTTCAGTGATGTCGGCAGTCTGCGTCACGTGACTGATCGAGCCAAGTCACATTGGGGCCGTCCAAAGGAGCAGATAATGGCAGATCAACTTGGCTATTTGGCATCCAATACCTAAAGACTAACATTAGTAAGTCTTGATTAACGCTGATTTCTCTATCTTCTTTATCAGTAGCGATATTACACTAAGGCAGAAAGACTCAAGGCAAGGGATGCGCTGAAGTCTGAGCCGGCTCTTCACTTGGGTCTTCAAATGAGTCTAAATAAAGCCCTTTCAAATGACTTGTTGATCTACTAAAGTCATTGTCGATCTCAGAAACCAAGTTACCTTTGCCGGGATGCGATGTTTGACATATGCGAGATAATCATAGCCTGAAAGCGCCAGGCCTCCTTGACACAGCAGGTAGAATCGCTATAGGCATACCACGACTGAACATCATTAATAAAAGACCGAATGAATCAGTTGATTCTCACCAGATAGACAAGATTGGTCATCAGAAATCCCCCCTCTTGTTCTGCACCCATCACATGGCGACGGATCTCCGGTACTTACCATCAGCTTTCACCCTAGGTACCTACGTACATGATGCACTCCACAGTGCCAGTTGCTCGCCTCATCTTCACATACACTTGATACCAAGCCCAGACTTTCACAGCCATGACAAGCCAGATCTAAGAGGTTGGACTCAAACAATCTCACCACCGACCACCATTGCTTCTTCCAAGGATCAAAGAAAGCAAGAGTTAGACCTTGTGATGAGATGCTGGCAAATGAGGCAACGGACAGTGTGAAACCTAGGCGTTTCTCTGGTTGGTTGCTGCGGATAACTGTTTAACCAACCCATGAAGACCTCCTATCTCCCGCAGCAATGATCCACGATATTTGATGCAAAAGAATTTCTCTTGGTCCAGCGTTAAGAAGGCGGGTCTGTGTTATTCTATCGGCGTTCCCACACTGTGTTGAAAGACCTCGGTCCACGAGTTGTAGGGACACACACCTATCCTTATCTTTGTAGGCTGAGACGGAATTGGTCCTGACGGGGTGACGATGTTGCTGCAGGAGAGAATCTGACGCCATGGCCGCAGAAGCGAATGGCCAAGGATTGTTGGCCTCAAGAAGCATTACAAGCATCAACCGAAGCAACATGACACACCAGAAGCCCTCAAGAATGACAGGCAAGCGTTTCTGTAAAGGCCATTGGAAAGGATGGAATTTCATCCACCTCCCAGTCATGGATCCAAACCCAGGACTCCAATCCAAACATGCCCCCATTGTTAATGTGTTTTCAAGGAGGGATCCATTGCAAATTGCCTGCCCGCGATTGCATCTCGCGACAGTGGATAACGGGCTGCGGCAAGGTTTGTTGTGCTCCAGGACACCAGAGGAATTACGACAGATGTCAGTAGGGCATCAAGCAGACGAGTCTGGTCGTATCACTTGGAGAGGCGCTTCGAGTGCCCAACATCATGCAATAGCTGAGAAGACATCCTGGGGAGATCCTGGGCGAAAATGCGGCAGGAGGTCTGACCAGGCCTTGGCTCAGGGTCAGGTTCAAAAAAAAAAAAAAAAAAAAGTGACTGGTTACATAATCATCTTTTCTCTCGTCTCGAGCCTGCATGCATGGAAGGACACCACACAGGAGTCCCTGAACAGGGGGATATTGTAGGTGTAGTATCCCCGTACTCTCAGGAGTGTCTAATGCTTGGTCTCTTGATGCTTCGCTTGTCCAGAGTTTGTACTCTCTTCGGCCCGCTTGTGGAAAAGACCAAGCAGTCGGTGTCTAATCCCGAGTGTACAAACGGGAATTGTTGCACATTGATTTGCCTGCACTGTAATTGCAATTGGATGACAGCGGCAGCTGGAGCCATACGCAGAAGAGCACTGTAGGATAATTTTCTTGGTTCCCAGCAATAACCTCCACAGTCAAACTCCCCCTTTGCTTTGACTGGCCGTCCATCGCATGTCGCTGGAAATCTGCACTTTCTAGTGGCCCAGGCTCCTTCAGTGGTCCTCCACTCCCGCCTTTCAGCGGCCGTCCCGTCTTCAGCGGGTGGTCATCGCTCCGTCTATTGTCAGGGCAGCGCCCGTCCCCGCCCCTGTCCCCTGGGTTCTAGCTCTCACTGTGCGCAGGCCCTCCTTTGTTACCTCCTGTTACTGTTGCTGCTGCTGCTCCCCTCCATCCAAAACCCTTCTTCCACTAATCCTCCGTCATCGCATCGCCCCGTCTTGCGCCCCGGGCCGCCTAGGTTCCATTGTTAGATTGGTCGTCGCGACTTTTCCTCTCCTTCGTCTTTGGTTTGCCTGATCGATCGCTTTCACTCGCCTCCATCTCGGCCCTGTCCTCCTCAACCATCCCTCCGCGTGCCCATTCTCCCGCCGTTCGCCTGGCCTTGGGACCCGGGCGTCACAGGGCGTTGCCTCAACCTCCCGATTCCGATCCCGTCTCACTCAGTCACTGCAACTGAACTGCAAAAAACACAGACAGCGCCAGAATCAGCAAAAACGGCGTACCACCACCAGCGACCCCTCCTCCTCATCGGAAACCTCCCCCCCATCAGCTGGAGAACAATGCCTTTTACAACACGACGATGAGCACCGAGACTCCGTTTTCCTTCTGCTGGTCCTCTTCGATCGATTCTGCTTCTTGATTTTTTACCCCGATCCCGTCCTGTCCTTTCCTTGTTCCTATCCATCGCCTTGTCGTCACCGCCGCAGCCGCAGCCGCAGCCTCAAAAAGTTGCAGCCTCATCTCGCATCTGGTCGAGTGCTGCTTTCGTTGTGCCTGTCTCATATCTTCTTGCCTTTCTACCCACCGCGCTCTCTGGGTTGGCTTTATAGCCCCCATCGCCGTCCATCATGGCCACGGCCCAAGTGTCTCCTGATCTTCCAAAACCCTCGTTCGCCAAGGTAGCTTGCCGCCCACTGTCCCGTCTCTCCTCGCTGTACATGGTTCTCCTGTCTCGAGGAGGGAAATCCCGTCACTTGTTTAACACGACTAATTTGTTCTCTGCAACAGGTTGCCGCCTCTGTATCAAAAGATTCCGCGCCTCCTGCGCTACGACGGATAGCCACCCCGTCTAAAGAGCCCCCCATGGCCTCGACATTGCCGCCCACATCTATCGCGCCCGTCATTGTGAATGGCCGATCAGGCAAGACGCCCTCGCCGCAGCCCCGAGTTACTGCCAATACGGTCGAGCAGAGGAGCGGTGTGGATAACATCGCGGGTTCTTTGAATGACTTGACCCTCAGAGAAAAGGCGCCTAGTCTTGTTGTCAACGGCAGCGGAATCCCAGCTCCTGAGCGACCGACGATCGTGACTGGTAGGGACAGCGGATCTGACGATTCTCAAAGGGCCGACTCCAGCTCTGAGCTTGGCACCAAACCTCCGAGTCTGGACGGAAAGAGCATCACCTCGGGAACAACCTTTGCACTCGACGAGAAAGAGTCTCTCAGGCCAGACGACAGCGCCAGCGTCAAGGCTGCCGCAGAAGACGACGATGCATTCTCCATCCGCGGCTCTCTACTTGCCGGCTCACGCATGGGATCCGAGCTGGCTGCCAGGGCGCGAGTCAATCCTCTTGGACCTCTTGGAGACATCCCAGAGCGTAGGCATCCCCAGCCCGCGCCAGGCGTCGTGATTCAAGGTGTTTTGACGCCTCAGAGCTCGTCGTCCGAGCCGCCTCCCAGTGCCCCTCTTGGTGTCGGTGGCTCTTCAGATGCCCTCAACGTCATTTATAGACAAGCGCCCGATGAAAAACTTCTTGAAGCCATGGCCTCGCCTAAGGATCGACTCTTCCTGCTACGATTGGAGAAACAAGTCATCGATTTTGTTCAGGATTCAAAGTGCGCTCTCACGTCCCACCTCATCTCGAGTAGTACTAACCCCCTCTTCTAGGGAACCCTATATGGACCTCCCACCGTCCAACTCATTCTGCAGGATGCTAACCCACAAGTTGGCTGATTATTACCATATGACGCATTCTTTTGAGCCTCACGTTGGATCTGTGCGGATTTTCAGAACACCTTTTTGTCGAGTTCCTACGTCACTGGCGCTCATCAATCCGAACCCCAACACGTCCAGCAGCAGTACTCCGCCACCGGCCGTGCTGCCCAGGAAGATCATGCGGCGCGGTCAGGATAGTGAGGGAGGCCCAAGTGCTAGTCCCTCGAAGGCAACCTCTGAGACTGGCAGTGACTCCAAGGATAAGCCAGCAGCTGCCAATCAAAAGTTCGTAAATCAACCCAATTCACTATGTACAGTCGAAACTAACACATGACTACCAGGTTGACAAGAGAAGAGCGTGAAGAGCTCTACAAGCTAGCTCGAGAACGCATTTTTGGTAGCTCGGAGGAGAACGTCACAGGTAAGGATCAGATTGAGCCTCATGCCAAGAATCACACTAACCAAAGTCTAGAAAATGATGCCGATAACGGAGTGTCAAGGGCCAGCTCCATGTCCGCCAAAGACAAGTCGAATCTAGGCAAGAGAGGCAAAACCGGCAAGCAGCGACGTGACGATTCCGACAGTTTTGACTCAAGGAATCAGTACACAGCTTACTGGGGCCCTCAGCAACAAACTTGGGTACCGCAACCTCAGTACATGACGCCGCCCAACCCTCAATATGGTGCCCAAGGGCCGCCACCCACGCCGTATCAAGGCCAGATGGGTCCCGTCTATGCTCAGCAGGGCCCTGGGTATCCCGCGATGCCGGCTATGGTGCCTAACCAGCCCTATCCTCCATATGCTATGCCTCCGGTATGTTGTCCCAACTTGATGAGACTCATCGTTTAGGCGTTAACGCCTCTTAGTATGCTCCTCAGGCTAGCCAGCCACGCTATCCATCTAATGGAAGTCCTATGACCACATATGGTGCTCCTGTACCTCCGACTGGACCACAGCAACCTGCCTGGCAGCCCGGCTTTGCTCCCCCCGCCCAGTATCAACCCCAACCTAGGGGACCTGCCCCAGGCGGGCCTCAAGGACACATGGGGATCCCGTATGCGTTCGGTCAGCTTCCTGCAAACGCCAACCCCAACGACCCCAAGAGTCAGCACCCCATCCCAGGTAGCTACAACCGCAACCACGCCTTCAACCCAAAGACACAGTCGTTTGTGCCCGGAGGCGGCATGGCTCCCGTTCCGCCTCCACAGCCACCATTCACTGCTCCTGGATCACATCATGGCAGCCCTCAAGTCGGATCGCCTCACCTTGCATACCCTGGCGGCTATCAACAGCCAATGCCCCAGCCATATGGAGGCGGGTATGGCATGGCGAGGCAGGGGTCTAGTAGCTCTATGCCAGCATATCACTCTCCGCATGTGGCCCATGTTCAGCATGCACCTCCACCACCCCCCATGCCACAGAACCCGCCTCCATATGGCTGGTCCCCAGCCCCTCCCTCACAACCCTCCGGCACATATCCCTAACCGACCCAACATGACACAGGGGCCGAATCAGGCCTTTTCACATCTGCCGACGTACGGCAACCCGGCGACTCTACCTCAGAAGCCAGCCACTGGAATTTGATACTCATACACTACAAAAAAAGGAGGGGGAAGCATCACATGGTGTTCAAAGGCGGGAGACCCATTAAGGCGTACACGGCATACTTAGCATCTTGGCGTTATCGGTGGATAGGATGGATGACATGAATTTGTAGGCTACGGCCCAATTTACTAGATGAGTCAATTCCACTTTGACATAATTCTCTTGGCAGGGGGTAGAGGTCGTTGATTCATTCATACAGACAGACAGACACAGAACTGGGGGAAAAGATAGTTTTATATGACGGTTGAATTCAGTTCTATGGCCCCGGGTGCCATACCTAATACTCAAGCCTACCGCAACGCCATGATTTTATTGTAACACAATAACCCGTGCCTTCATATCACATGCCTCTCAGGGAGGGATATCCTAGACTTTTTAGTGGTTGTCGTCGGGACATCGCTTTCTTCTACCCTGGGCTCCGATATCTAGAACCTCGACTCGACTCTTTCCTCTCTCTTCCCTCTTACCTCTTTACTCAGCGGGCTCGCGGGGTTCCCGAGGCTCACGCTGTTGACCTCCGCCGCGACCGCCACCTCGTCCTCCTCGCTTGCCTCCCCGCTGGCCACCCTTCTCCTCGGTCTTGCCCTCACCCTCCTTCTCGGGGCTGGTCAGGTTGGCAACGGCCAGTCGCTGAGAAAGGTCGATCTGGGTGCGGATAGTGTTGGCCAGGTAGCTGACCATGAGAACGTCCTGGATGTGGTTGTTGAAGTCGTGCTCGATCTGCTCGGGGTCGACCTTGGGGGCCAGGGACAGGGCGTTCATGAGGTATTGGCCAATAACGTTGTTGGGCTCCTCATCCTCATCGAGGACGCCGTTGATCCACTCGCTCGCCCGGTCGAGGAGGTTGATTGTCTGCTCGATAGATCGGCCGAGGCCCTCAATGTCGGAGACGAGGGGAGCTGTCCGTGACTCGGCATCCTTGGCGCTGGCAATGGTCTCGAGGGCGCTTCGGTCGGCATCACCGTAGAGGACCTTGTGGGGGACCTGAATGAAGAGGCAGCTGTCGGCAGCCCGCTCGGCGTTGACGGCGACGGGGGCGCTGATGTAGCATCGGGTCTGGATGTCCTCGCCGGGCTCGGTAGAGATGGTCATGTGGATGGCGGGGTGGGGGAAGGTGCCCGTGTCAGGGCTGCCGAAGAAGTTCTGGATGAGGGCGCTGAAGCTGTTGAGCTCGTGCGAGGTGGTGTACCATCCGAGGAGGTGCTCGCGGGGGGAGGCCTTGAGGGTCAGGGCGAGCATGTTCTTCTGGTACTCGACATCGACCTCAACTTGGTCCTCCTCCTCGGTGTGAGGGATGGCGAAGCAAGAGCGGACCTCAACTTCGGTGCCATCTTCAGATCGGGTGCCGACGAGGGCGCCGATGACTCGGGTGGATTGGGTGTCTCGAATGTCTCGTCGGACGGCGTGGTCGAGGATGGAAAGGACGGCCTAGAGGACAGACAAAGGTCCAGTTAGCCAAGGCAGTCCTTTGAAGAGGATTTCCAGACGGGTTCAGGATGCATATATCGAGGCGCCGAGGCGAGAGGGGTTATCGCAATCGTACCTGAGGCTGGATGTTGACCGTGAGCGGGGCAAGGTTAGTCTGGAGTCCGACGGTATTGGGCGCCAGAGGCCTCGCGAGGTGGATGAAGCTCTCGGTAGCAGCAGCCATACTGGGCAACTGGTCTCGGGGGCTTTGGGGGGTGAGGAGGAGGATTTGTGGTGTAGGTGGAGAGGAGAGGTAGGAGGTTAAACCACGAGGTTCAGATTCAGAGGTCGGGCCGGAGTTTCGCGATGCCGTCCAAATTTTGAAGATTTGCAGGTTGGTTTGGCGGGACAGGCGCTGGGGTTGTGCGCGCTAAGATTAGAGATAAGACCGGGCTTGTGGCGTGTGCCGAGACCGTGATCCACATTACCCCACCAAAGTGTGGCTTGTGAAGGCAAGGCTGAGGTAGCCTCACAACTTTTTTTTCTTGCAACCGCGACGGGAGGTTTTCTGCAAGTTTCAACGGTCGAATTTTGAACCACTTTTCTTTCTTTTTGAAGTGATTCGATATTTGGTTAGATACCATGGCTCCCCGTGGAAGAGGTGGCAATTTCAGAGGTCGTGGAGGTCGGGGAAGAGGTAGAGGCGGTCGAGGCAGAGGAAGAGCAACAAGCCGATTTGGACCTAATCGACGATTCGATGGAGCTCGACTTGCAGATAATGATGAGTAAGTCTACCAAATATTTTGCTCTTCTCATGCTTCCGAAAATTTCTCATGCTAATTTTCTTCTTCCCAGGTCAGAAAGTTCTGGTTCCGAAGCAGACTCTGCTCCTGAAGACGAAGTGATGGACGATGTCGATTCAGACGCCGATGACGATGACGAAGATGAGCAATCTTCTAAACCATACATGGCTCTTCTGCAGAGCTTTACCGAAAACAATGCGCCCAAGGCCAAGCGACGGAAATTGGAACACCAGGAAGCTCAAGGACAACCTGAAGAGTCCTCAGATGACGAAGAGGCCGACGAAGGAGAGGAAGAGAAGGATATTGACCGTGCTGAGGAAGACGCCGAGGATCAAGACGCCGAGGAGCAAATAGAAGACGACGACGATTCAGAAGATGAGGACAACCTAACGGATCCCTTCGACACGCACTTTGCGCATCCCGACGACGACACGGTCGCAAAGAGGGTCAAGGCAGTACAAAAGGGGGAATGGGCGACCAAGAGGGCCTTGATACAGAATCTAAGAGCCACGGTCACATATCCCAACTCGGATTCAGGCTCCGAGGTACCCAAACCCATGACCGGTCTGGATGGCCTCAGCCTCAAGCAGAAGCTCAAGGAGACGGCAGCCCGCAAGATTGGCGAGTTCGATGCTGCGCAGCGCGCTTTCAGCCCCTTGCTCTTCAACTATAGCGATGTCTTGCATTGCGACCGCACCGTTCGCAACTCGGATTCTTTGCGAAAGCTGACATGTCTTCATGCCCTCAACCATGTTTTCAAGTAAGTTACCCAACCACCGAGACTGCAGTTTCAATTACTAACTTAGACAAGGACGCGAGATCGAGTCATCAAGAACAACTACAAACTGGCCAAGGAAGGACAGGATACGGAACTGGAGCTTCGAGATCAGGGCTTCACCCGTCCGAAGGTGCTCTTCCTCCTCCCCACTCGCAACTCATGTCTCCGAATTGTCAACATCATTCGCGACCTCTGCGAACCAGACCAACAAGAAAACCGCAAGCGCTTTGAAGAAGGCTACGTCGACAAGGAGGCCAAGTTTGGCGATGACAGACCAGCCGACTTCCGAGATCTCTTTGAGGGCAGCGATGATGACATGTTCCGCCTGGGCATGAAGTTTACCCGCAAGACGATCAAGTACTTTTCGCAGTTTTACAACTCGGATATTCTCTTTGCCAGTCCTCTCGGTCTTCGAATGGCCATTGGATCTGAAGAGGACAAGAAGCTTGACTTTGACTTCCTGAGCTCAATTGAGATGGTGGTTGTGGATCAGGCCGATGCTCTCCTCATGCAGAACTGGGAGCATGTCGAGTTCATCTTTGAGCACCTCAACCTTCAGCCCAAGGACGCTCACGGCTGTGACTTTAGCCGTGTGAGGAACTGGTACCTGGAGGATTGGGCGAAGCACTTCAGACAGACCGTCGTCTTGTCTGCTTTTAACACGCCCGAGCTCTCAGAGTTGCTCAGACTGCACTGTCATAACTGGGCTGGAAAGGTCCGTCTGCAGCCTGAATACCAAGGGTCACTTTCACAGCTCGGTGTCAAGCTGAAGCAGACCTTTTCGCGGTTCCAGTCTAGCTCGGTTGACAAGGACCCTGATGCCAGGTTTGAGTACTTTACGTCGGCCATTGTGCCTTCGCTGGCCAAGCGGGCAAAGGATGCTACTGGAACTCTCATCTTCATCCCTTCATACCTCGACTTTGTCCGAGTGCGCAACTACTTTGCGACCTCGAGTGCTGTTGAGAATGTCACATTTGGGGCAATCTCAGAGTATGCAGATGTCCCTGAGGCATCTCGCGCACGCTCCCACTTCCTCAATGGCCGTCACCGTGTTCTACTGTACACCGAGCGAGCTCACCATTTCAGACGGTACCAGCTCCGCGGCGTGCAGCGTGTCATCTTCTATGGACTGCCTGACAATCCCATCTTTTACAATGAGATTGCGGGTGGCTACCTAAGCAAGAGTGAACAGGACATGAGGCTTGAACCTGGTCAGGGGAGCGTCAAGGTTGTGTTTTCCAAGTATGATGTCATGAAGCTGGAGCGCATCGTAGGCTCCAAGAGAGTGGGAAAGATGATTCAGGAGCGCGGTGATACCTTTGAGTTTATATAGATGTTGTCCCTGGGGCAGGTAATTTGATAGAGCTCTGGCACAGACTGTCGAGGTATTCGTCAATGGATTAAAAGCACAATGTGTCATGATATAGTAATTGGTACAGATTTTGTACAGAGTTTTCATCCCGCTCGTCAAATGTTACAACTCAGCTTCATGAGCTCTTTGGTTGTTGTGTCGCCTTCTTGACTGACTCTGGCACGATGCCTGCCGCCATCTCCCTCGCCTTCTCAGCGTTCGTATCCGCCGTCTTCTCGGCCTCGACCTCTGCCAAGCTGCTCTCATCTCGAGGCTTAGCATCGCTGGCAACGTTGTCTCCTTCGACCTGGAGTAGCAGGAACCTTTGTACCATGTCCTCCAGGGGCCCCTTGCCGCGGAACTGCGTCACCTTCTTGATGTTGGTCTGGGTGACGGGGGTGTGCTCCTGGCCGAGCATGCGGTCGCGAGCGATGGTCTTGGCCGTCATCATGAAGCGCGAGTCCTTGGGGCCGTCGACGAATTCGAGGATGGCGCTCTCGCCCTGGTCGTAGGTGTTTTTGGACTCTGTGCGGACGACGCGGGTGTAGCCACCCTCACGGGTGAGGTATCGGTTCCTTAGCTCTCCCATAAGCTTAGGGAGGAGGATGTGTGGTGTCTACAATGGAAAGTGTCCTATCAGCTTCGTGTCCCTTGCAATTGATCCGACAAGAATGCCCCTCATATCGACATACGTATAGAATGCCCTGTGCTGATCTCCGCGAGGGCTCATTGTCCTTCTTGGCCAGGGTAATCAGCTTCTCCGCCATGCGCTGGGCCTCCTTTGCCTTTGCATAAGTGGTGTGAATGTGTTCATATTTGACGAGCTGGGTGACGAGACCGCGCAACAGAGCCATACGAGCCGCAGAGTTGCGGCTCAGATGCCGGTACTTGACGAGACCACCAGCCATTGTAGCGGATAGCTGTAAGCGCGGGGTCGTAGAGGTATAATTCGGTTCGATGCGATATCGATTCGAAAGGATCGGAGGCCGACTTTCAGCTCGTCGTGGTTGTGCACGTGAACGGCTCCTCCGATCTGGCGCTTCTCTTGGTGGTGGTGCTCGTTTTGGTGGTTTGCAGTGGAAATTTTTGGGCTTGGAATTTTCGGAGCCGGCACGTCTCGTCTGCCGAGAACGGCAAAGAGAGACAGAGGACCTCAGATCCAATGGAAGCTACGTCAACCCACCACCAAACCTTACAACATCCCCCTCCAAGGGAATTAATTGCACGCGATCCTGGGGGCAATTGAGCTCGGGCGCGCTATGAGACGTTGCATCTAGGCCTTGATCGACCATCTTGCAACGAATTGGCCAGTCTCGCGATACCAGAGCAACCCGCAAATTGCCGCATCCTCTATCTCGGTCTACCGGGCACAAGTCAAAGCTCTAATCATGGGCTTCACCACCGGCTTCGTACGCGATCCAATTACTTTTACCAACTAACGATTGAATACTAACTTCTATGCAAGACCGGCGGTGTCACCCTCACCCTTTCCCTCGCCTACCTTTCAGTTCTCGCCCACCAGCGCACCCGCGAGCAACAAGGTCAGGCCCTCCGATCCCAGGCCCTCGCCATCCAGGGTTTGATCGATCCCTTCCCGCCGCTGCCACCCCCTACACGATCCGAAGTCGCCGCCGCCCAGCGGGCCAACGCCGTCGAGGTCGCAAAGGAGCGATGGAACACCGAAGTCATGAACGCCGTGCGGTGGGTGCAGCACACCGATTGGGTTGAGGTGCGCGAGGGTCTCGAGGACACGGCATCACGGCTGTCGAGCCGAACCTTTGGCAACCCTTCAGAGGGAGCCGAATCTACTATCAAGCCCATCGTGAAGGAGGAGGCTGCCAAGTTGGGCGAGGCCAGCGGCAAGGTCGCCGCCGCGGCGAAGAGTGCATTCCAAAAGGCAAAGGCTGATGCCAAGGAGTTTGCCCACGCGGCACTGGATCACAGCAAGGACAAGGAGAGTGTGGATATTGCGCAGGAGGACGGCGGTGCGGCGGTGCCGGTGCTATCACCCGTGGAGAGGGCGCTCCAGCAGCGCTTCGTCAAGCCCGAGGCCGAGAAGAAGCAGACAGTGGAGGATGTGCTCAAGGCGAGATACACGCCCATGGACAAGAGGGATAACACGCAACTGAGGGGGGTGTAAGTGTGTTTGCATGCGTTTGTGTGTGTGTGTGTGCTGCTGACGAGCTGGTTTGCCTGATGATGAGTGGGCGTGATGCCATGTGGAAAAAAAATGTTGCTCGTTGTACATTGCTTGTGTACCACCATTCCCTAGAGTCATTCAAATAGAGATCAAGCTTTCACGGACGTGAAAAGCTTGGTATGAACAACCCAACGAAGCCATGCGCAGCATCACATCACTCACGTTTGTGCCCGGGAGGCAGCTGATAACGGTCTCTAGTCATTTGCTCACATCATGGGCTATATATCGGGCAGTCTCGTCGTCAGGAGGGCTGATTTGCATCCGCAGCAGACAAATATAGTTTCCGATACTTCTGAAAGCTCCGAGAAACGCCCGTCCCTTCAACAAGACAACAGCATCATGCCCGACAAGATGACCAAGCTCAAGAAGCCGAAGAATCCCAAGGAGAGGGAGCCGGAAGAGGTCAAGGCAAGAGGTGAGGATAAGGAGAAGAAGCACAAGAAGAGACACCCGCAACCGCCGCCCCCATCAGCACCATCGTGGGTCTGGTGGCTGGCAGGTTCCAGCCAGAGAAAGAAGAGGTCGAGTTCGAGTCATAAGTCGTCTAGCAAGGAGAAGAGCAGCAGCAAGAAGCACTCCACGAAAGAACGTTCCACGGATAAGAAGAAGACGACCACGACCACGACGAAAAGGAACAAGCACAGGGTGGAAGAAAGCGAGGGCGAGCACGACAGAGACGAGGCGAACAGTGCAGCTGGTGATCTTGGGGTGATCGACGGTGAGAACGATTACAGAATGATGCTGGGTCAAGCTAAACAGAGCAACAAGAACCACGCACGAATTGATGCATTGATTGATGAGCACCATTCCAGTGTGGGTATCGATCGTACAAACTTGCCCATGCCGCCCGCAGCACAGCCTTATGGCGGCATCACCTACACACCTACTAACGAGGAGAGGGGTCTTGCAACGGGGTATCAGGGGGTTAATCCCCAAGAGCCTCGTAGACAAGATACCTTCCAACCTCCTCCTGTGCAAAACAACTACAGATCAATCGAGACCCGGACCACTAGCCAGACCAGCTCTACCAGTACCGCTCATCAGCAGCCTCCTGCTCCACAGAACGACGTTGAATCAAAGAGCCAGGAGAACAGCACGGGTAATGTCGACCAAGATCACGGTGCCCTACCCACGATCCAGGAGGAACCTCCCCGGCCGACTAGCCATCAAAGCAACACTGAACCTGCCGAACAAGAGCAGAACACTGTCACAGCTGCCCGTGATACCGCCACTAGCTCGGGTGACGGATGTGGTGTCACGGACAAGGGGGTTGGTGGACAAGAGGCGAAGGAGCCAGCTGGTCAACAGGCGGGCGAGAATGAACTCAAGATATCAGAGTCTACAGACACAACCGCCAAGAAGGCAGAGGATTCTCAAGTCAAGGAGCAAGCTATCCAGCCTAAGGAGTCAGCTGGTGTACAGGTCGATGAGAATGAGCCCAAGACACCAGAGTCTACAGACACGACTGCCAAGAATGCAGAGGAAGTCAAGGAGCAAGCTATCGAGGCGAAGGGGTCAGTTAGCCCACTGGCCGATGAGAATAAGCCCAAGATACCAGAGTCGAAGGAACCAGTTAGTCCACAGCTGGGCGAGAATGGGCCTAAGATATCAGAGTCTACAGACACAACCGCCAAGAAGGCAGAGGATCCTCAAGTCAAGGAGCAAGCTATCGAGTCGAATGACTCAAAGGGGAATCAACAAGAATCACAGGGGACAGATGGATCACGAGTCAATGATAATGAATCAACAAAGTCAAGCCAATCGTCAGCATGCACCGTAACGTAACCAACCGCCCAGTCATCCATCATAGGACGACATCACAGTTCTAATGAGCTGGGAGATGTTGCCATCCAGAAGTCCTAGTCTAAGGACATACATGAGAATTGAAGAATTGGTCGCGCATTATCACATTTTGGTGATTTGGCAGCGGGCACCTCTGGGCTGCTATATGTCCTCTCTTGGGGATCGCCCGATGTAAGTTTGATACTCCAGGGTAAATAATAGATAACAACCGCTATGGAATGACATTTTTACATTATGTCGATGCAGGTGCTCGTGAGTATTATTACCAAGGAAAGTATGTATTCACCTATGTCATGAAGTCAACCTGTGTGTTCACCGTAGTTCTGTGCTTGGTTCGTTTTGAGTTGATCTGCAGCCTGGGCACCTCGTGTGTAAGTAACATGTTCTAAACCAGCAGCTCAAGTTCACCACATTTCTTTCAAGTAGGACTGGATGTTACATATAGACCAAAGCAAGCAATTTAATTAAATCGCGCCGCTAGCACTGACTATAAACCAATCAATACTACCCTTTGAGGTTGCTGATGCTGATGCTGATGTTGTGACTGTGTCTCGGGAACTTCTCTGTTTCGTACGTCAACCAACGTGGGATCTGATGCTTTGTTCAAAGGAAAGAATGACGTATAAGATGCACGTGTTTGGATACTCGACTGAAGTGAACATTGGGAATCGAGAATACGGCCGTTTGGTGAGCTTTGCATATGCCTACCTAGGGCCTGCGTTATCGTCGCTTGTAAATCTTTGTCGGGCTTGCTGAGCTGCTCAGCACAACCTGGACATCATCATGGCCAAAACAGCAGTATCTGGCGCTTTACTCACATCTAGATACCCATACACGTGATATGAATTCAAATTGTTGATTCTGCATGGGCAGATTCGTCCCGTGGCTGTTATGGATGGATGGATGGGTGCCTAATCATCTTATGTGCTCGGCCTCAACGCTGCATGAGTGAGACAAGCACTCTTCATCCATACATCAACATTATGCTCTTTTCAAACCACACATCAGGCCTCGAAGCCTTGATAAAAAGACCGCGTCCGACCAAATGGCAAGAGTTCTGGTCCGACCCGTGCAAGTTTATAGCACGCTACATCTACACACACCGCCGCATCTCCCACGAGACCTTGGCAAACCCGGTGTCGATTGTGTGCATATCAGACACGCACAATGCTCATTTCGACTTGCCTTCTGGGGATGTGTTAATACACGCTGGCGACCTTACACAGTCTGGCACTCTCAAGGAGCTCCAGGAGACCATATCGTGGCTTTCATCCCAACCACATCCTCACAAGATCATCATTGCAGGAAACCACGACATATTACTCGATCAAGCTTGTGATCGTTCAGAAAAAGACGCGGAAGAAAGAGCAAAGCTTGACTGGGGAAGCTGCACTTATCTCGAAAATGAGATGATAACCATCACCTGTGCTAACGGCCGACGGTTGAGGATATATGGGAGTCCTCTATCACCACGCCATGGCAACTGGGCCTTTCAATATCCTCGACAGCAGGACATCTGGTCAAGTACTGTCCCGGAAAACACTGATATCCTTGTCACTCACGGTCCTCCGTTAGGTCATCTTGATCTTATGAGGCTCGGATGCCGTCATCTTTTGCGAGAGCTCTGGCGCGTCCGTCCACTGCTGCACGTGTTTGGGCACGTACATGAAGGGTACGGGCATGAAAGGGTGCAATTTAACCAGTTACAAGAAGCTTACGAGCTGACTGTGTCTGAGGGCGGTGGCATCTTGAACACGTTGGCAGTTATCAAGGAGGGTTTACTGTCGCTCTGCAGGGCTGATAGGGTGGCAAAGTGTCAGCTTGTCAACCCCGCCATGGTTGGAGGGCTTCGAGATGACCAGAGGAGAAAGCCAGTGACGGTTCTGGTGTAGATAGACAGTCAAGGGCGGCCATGGAATTTCAAATGCCCAACCTGAGTTGTTGGGAAGAAACGATGTCGACTTTGTGCGCAAGCCACATCCTCAAAAGCAAGACATTCTCGGCAGCCGAATACGACAAACCCCATGTCTCACATACCCGGTCTGACAGCGGGGAGGGGGACAGTAAAGTAAGCAGCTCCCGGCCGAGGAGATGTGTGCAATGGGATCGTTCGATAAGCAACTGCTCCGTAATAGAGCATCTCCTACTCCTCCGGAAATGCTCGAATCCAACCCGTCCGTGAATGCCGTGCGGTGCCGTGCTCCTTCATCCCCACACCGTCCGGCAACCGGCAGCGGTCGGGTCGGCAATAAAAGCGAGAGAGGACCGAGCGAGAGAGGAGGTGACTGGGCGAGCACACGAGCACACACACCAATAATTAGAAAGTCTGGGGCCGTGATTGGTCTGCGGAGACGACAGGTTCTGACTGCTGCATGAGGGAAAAAAAAGCCTGCACCTTGTAAAGGACGAAAATAAGAGGCACAGCCTATGATGGGGTTCCCAACATAAAACGTCTCAGTATTTATCTCAACCCCGTCCATATCTTTCATCCCCCTGTCTCAAGGGTCTCGCTCGCCTGCTACAATTGCCCAATCTGGCCTGGATGCGCGCCGGTACTCGCCGGTGCAGTGGTTTTCCCAGCGGACTCCTCAGCGGGGACCTTTTCAGTGGCAAGCGACAACGATTGGAGGGCGCCATGGGCGCGGTGGGCGATCTCTGTCTCTGATTGGTTGAACGCCGGACATCCCGAGGTTGACCGATCTTGTGCCGGAAAGGCGTTTCCGCCGCGCCTTCCATGGAAGCGCACATGTGCAAGGAAGGAAGTCGCAGACGGAACCTGTGGAAGGCGAGGAAAGCTTATGGCGACTCTCTCATTGGCAATTGCAAATCAATCCCGATCCTGGGCTGAGTCGCATCCAACCCATCCATCCATCCCTCGGAGTTCATTTTTCTTCATCCTCCTCCCTCTTTTTCTCTCACCGTTTTCTCTCCCCCTTCTCTCTCCATTCCCAAACTTCAATTGCGTCTGTGTGTCGTTCTTGCGCTGTTTCATCTCATCGATTCTCCGCCATTCATCCGGGCGTTTCCGCTATCAGAGGCCCCCTCCTCCCGTCAGAGCTGAAAATTGGCCACTTGCCCTGCCCGCATCGTGTCATTGCTGCCGTTCTTCCCCCACGCCGAAGAAGAAAAAAACTGTCTTTTTTCGACCGACAACCTTCTTCCTCACTCAACAAACTCTTCAATTGACACCGCCATCATGTCCTTCTCCAGCCTTGTTCAGGACCTGAGCCTCCGCGACACCAATGCCGCTCGCCGCCCTCAGATTCCAGGCCCTCGCTCTTCCGTCTCCACTCTTGACGACCGAGCATCGCACATCTCGCGGGCCATGTCCTACGCCAGCACCGCCGCGACCAGCGTCAGCATCTCGGGCGACATCTCGAGCCAGCTTCATGGCGGATACTTTCACCCTCTGGCCCGCTCGTGGCAGGCCGAGCGTCAGCTCACCAAGGTAAGCGCAATTGGAACCCGAGACAAGACATTCGCAAGGGAGAATGCCCGCTAACTTGGTGCTTCTAGTCGATGCTCATCTACCCCATCTTTGTCACCGACGGCGAAGGCGACATGATCCTCGTTCCCTCTCTCCCTGGCCAGCACCAGCTTAGCGTCGACAAGCTGGTCCCCTTCCTCGAGCCTCTAGTCCACAAGGGCCTGCGCTCAGTTATGCTCTTTGGTGTCCCCATGCGAAATGGCACCAAGGACGCTTTGGGTACCGCTGCCGATGACCCCGAGGGTCCTGTCATCAAGGCCATCCAGCTTATCCGTCGACGTTTCCCCCAGCTCTTCATCTGCTGCGATGTCTGCCTCTGCGAGTACACTTCCCACGGCCACTGCGGTATCCTGCGCGACGACGGCAGCCTCAACAACCAGCTGTCTGTTGATCGTATCTCGGATGTCGCTATTGCCTACGCCAAGGCCGGAGCTCACTGCGTTGCTCCCTCAGACATGAACGATGGTCGCATTCGCGCCATCAAGCTCAAGCTGATTGAGGAGGGCATCGCCCACAAGACTGTGCTCATGTCATACTCTGCCAAGTTCTCTGGCTGCTTGTACGGCCCTTTCCGAGACGCTGCTGGATCTGCGCCCTCATTTGGTGACCGCAAGTGCTACCAGCTCCCCCCTGGTGGCCGTGGTCTTGCCCGACGAGCTCTTGTCCGAGACATCAATGAGGGTGCCGATATCATCATGGTGAAGCCTGCAAGCCAGTACCTCGACATTATCAGTGACGCCAAGGAGCTGGGCAAGGATCTCCCCGTGGCCGCCTACCAGGTCAGCGGTGAGTATGCCATGATCCATGCTGGAGCCAAGGCGGGTGTGTTTGACCTCAAGGCCATGGCATTTGAGTCAACTGAGGGTATCCTCCGAGCCGGCGCCACGATTGTTGTCAGCTACTTCACCCCTGACTTCCTTGACTGGCTCGAGAACTAAGCACGACGAACAACATATATACCATGGGCTACGAACTGCAGTGAACTGGTCGTTACAGGCGTTGAGGGTGTTTCACTGAAAACTTGGATGATTAAATAAGCCGGGAGCCAAGGATTGATTTACAGCAAGGGATTTCGAGTAATGGGGTTCGTTATCGCTCTTTTTTATGACCGGCCCTCGTGGAGAGGAGCCTTGTAAAACAAAACAAGTGGTTGAGTTTAGACGGCTACAACAACGCTCAAGCCGATAGAAGGCAAAATATGAAATGCAAAAGAATTATTCACATTTATGGGAGGCCTCAGGAGAAGTCTCGGATAACCGCTGCTGTGTGATTGTTTGTGCTGAGTTGGGAGATGCTTGGCCTCTGGAACCGGTAAGGTCGGCGGACCAAATGTTTGAGATATCAGGTTGATGCCAAGGATGTGTTTCAACTGTCGGAGACTTACGCTTCTCGTCGAGGATGTCCGAATGACGCGATGGGGATGTTGATAACTTATCAGTGGTGCCAAGGAGAACCTGGAAGATTGTGACGGGAGTTGGCGACGGGAGTTGGTGAAGCATAATTCAGGTGAATGGCATGATGAAACTTGTGAGATTGGGCGATGTGCACAAACAAGGACGACGGTGGGCATGGGATAATGGGCATCGATGATATATAAGGCATGCTCACTCAGCTTGATGACAGAGCCATGAGGGGTATAAATAGAAGTTATGAGCCGGCAGAGGACGTGGACAGGGGATGAATGGCTTCAGTTGTGGAGGTGGCTTGTATGCATGCACACCCCGATAGAGGTTCACTATCAAGACCTGGGATCGATCCATGGGCAATACATGGATCACATAGCACGGTAGTGAAACCCGGGCGACGACACTGTATGAATGCCGTCAAGAAATCTGGGTCTATCGGCGTCGTCAGCCGCCAGAGTCGTAGAACTTCCCTCCAACCGGAGACTGTATGACTCTAGCTGTCTTGTCGTGTGCACGCCATGTGGGTAACAGGGCGAGGGGGTAGGGAGACAGCGTGACAACCGCCGTATCATGGAGGGCAAGGGGAAAAGGCTAAGCTTTTCTGTCTTTGTGCTTGTGCCTCTTTGTGTTGATGGCGTGGTTGGGCTGATGGGTCTTTGGCTGGGGGAACCTCGAGGATGATGCAGTAGCCGCCTATCAAGACTGTAAAAGGTGGGAATGTCTCCATTGATGTTCTTCCTGGCGGGGGGATTCGGCCGTGAAACTGCAGACCAAAAGTAGAAGGCCGTAACCGACGGGATAATACCCATAAAATTTCAGCTCAGGGCGGTGGAAGTGGTGGAAATTCTAGATGTCAATATTCATCCCCTGGCAAGGGTTGAACTATTTATCTATACAGACGGATTGAGGCTTTTGGCTGAGCTGAACAAGGGACGTTGGGTCTAGCTGAAGAAGTGTGTGCTTTGTTTTCAGCCTCACCGCGTGTCAACGACACTTCCGTGGTGGCTTTTCGATAGTGGCTGGGGGAAGCATAAACATTTCACAACATTCAACACCATGAATTAGACATGACGACGCAAAAAGTGGTAACTTGCATACTCGGTCCTGAAAAACTTGGAAGCACGCGCAGATCACACCAAGAGTACGAACAATCCAGATGACGATGGACGTCAAGATCATCAGGGCGGTTACCTGTCTGTGTGTTCTGTGACGAACCAACAACGCAGAGCAGGGATGAGATCTGGGTGAGAAGCGCGGGTATCCAGCGCCTGTTTCTGAGAATCCAAATTCATGGCATGATCGCTGTCTTTGGTCGGCCTTCTATACAGTATAGGGGAAAAAAGGGGACTTGGACTTCCCTGTACGCGCGTTCCTCCTGGGTCCAAGGTTGGAAAAAGAATGGAACCCCTTGTTGGAAATAACTGGGGGTGGTGTGGGAGGATATCATGGATCAAAACAAAGAGATTCATGGGTTATTTTTGGTGGAGAAGAAGACGTCAGTGCAAGACAGAGGGCGGGAAAAGCGGTATATGACGAATGATGAATATCTCAGATCGAGTTTTAAGAGATGTTCAACTGATGCCATCGTCTGGTTATCCGATGCAAACAACTGATACTGAAACTTTGCAAGTCTATGCCAGATGAAACTCCATGTAACTCTCTCCAAAACCCCCCTGGTCAATGGTCAGAACCGAATCAGGGACGCCCACTCCCCAAAAAGTCTATTGCCCAGGATGCAGGCCTTGGCGTTCTTGGCCAATGCTTGTCTTTGCCGCCCGCCGTCCTTGACCTTTTCTGTACACACGGCCCGGGTTCCTGGGAACGACGACACCTCTCAGGGCACACGGCAACCACGCATGATATCGAGCCGCCTTTGACTCTGTTACAGGTACCGTAACTTGAAGCAGTTTCTATTTTATGAAACAATCATGATCGGTTATCGGCATCTTGATGTCCTCAGCTGTATGACCTACTTCGTGTATGCGACGCAAACTTGGAAAAAAGTTGGGTTTGATGCCCACTGAGCTGCTAAAGATCGCCATCAGTCCCGCGACCGTCGCCGCAGACCGCAATCCATCCCCTGGCTAGCCCCATCCGATGGGACCCTCTCATCCAAGGCGTGGTGGTGGGTGGGTATTATCCCCTGTGGTGGGGAGAGACGGCACGTAGAGGTTGAACCACGGCGTGTAAGAGGAGAGACACGGAGAGAAACAAAGAGATCGAGACGTCTCGAGTGGGAAAAAAATAGCATGTCACTTTCATGTTGTTGAGGCGGCGGGCGTGAACTGAGAGCCAGCCATTTTGATTCATGACCTGACGGCCACCTGCATGGCACCGGCACTGTGATGTACTGTATATTCATCAATTGATTCATGCAGGCACCTCCTCCTTGTTCATTGTGCTCTCTTTTCTACTGTCTCTTTTCATTTTCAGCATAATTGATACATACAACACACTTTTAGGGCTGTGCTCCCCGCCTTGAAATACATCAAAAAGCCCAGCTGAGGTTCCCTGGTGGTCATCTCTTGGCATCTCTCCTCCTTCTCTTACTCACATCACGACTTCTCTCTTTTTTTCGATGGTGGTTCAAATTGTCATATATTTTGATCCATTTTGAGCCCCATTCATTCGTTTTTGAACCGGAATCCGTATGATCTCATAAGATATCGGTTGTCCTAGTCATACAAGAGTGACGATCCCCAACCTCTCCTTCCTCCTTTCATTTTCCTTGATTGTTCCTTCCTTCTTTCCCTCGTTCAGCATTTTTGCTCAGATATTTGATTGTCTCCTTCCCTCTTTTATTGGAGACCTCTTCTCCTTCCATCCCATATCCTCTCGGCCGACTCTGCTGGAACAATGAACGGCCACTCTCCTACACACTACCGGTCGCCCTCGGAGGAAGAGAAGATGGGCTTGCTCGACGACAGATCCATCTCTGATGTCGATAGCGACAATGGACGGAATGACCCAGACCACAGATTCCTCCTCTCAAAATGGGCCGGTCCCATCCTCGCTCCTGTCGACTATCTCCGATCAACACCATGGAGGGTCTTCCTCGTCCGCCTTGCCTGGTTCTTCGTCCCAAGCTTCCTCCAGGGTCGCCATGCTCGTGAGCAGATCCGACCTGCCAAGCTCGCCCCTACGGCATATCTAGATGGCATGCGAGGCGTTGCTGCCCTTGTCGTCTTGTTCTGCCACTTCTTCTACCAAGCCTTTGTCATTGCCAAGGGCTGGGGCTGCAATGACTCTCACTACAACATCCTAAAACTTCCTATCCTACGATTGTGGTTTCAAGGACCACCCGCCGTCTGTCTTTTCTTTGTCATCTCGGGATACGCCCTCTCCTATCGACCCCTAAAGCTCATCCGGAGCCGAAGCAGCCAGGACTTCTCCACTGCTATGAGCTCTCTGGTGTTTCGACGAGGCATCCGTCTCTATCTACCTACCGCGATTTCTACTTTGATGATCGTTGCTCTCATCCGTTCAGGAGCGTACGAAGGGACCCGGGCATTTGCTTTGGACCGCACTTACATGAGAAACGTCATCGAGCCTCACCCCACTAGGCTCAAGACAAACTATGCTCAATTGGCAGATTGGGCAAAGGACATGTTTAAATTCGTCCATGTCTTTGGCTGGAAGACTCATGGTGGAAGCACCAGTAAGTAGTTTCAATGCCCTTGATCTTTCTTTAATGTAGCTGACCGTTTCCAGACTATGACCAACACCTTTGGACAATTCCCGTCGAATTCCGTTGCTCCCTATATCTATTCCTCACCCTCCTAGGCACTGCACGACTTCGAACCCAGTATCGGCTCCTCACCGTTGGTGGCATCATGCTCTTCACCTACCGAAACTCTCAATGGGAGTTTCTGATGTTCCTTTGCGGCATGGTCCTTGCCGAGATGGATCATATTAGAGGTGCCCACGTCTCGGCCCCCGCCCTTCCCATCGAGGAAAAGACTCAACCCCCTCGCCGCCGAACGCTCCAAGGCATCTTCTGGGCTCTCCTTAGCATCGTGGGCCTTTACTTCATGAGCCAACCTGACCAGGGAGGCGACACAACCCCAGGATGGATCTACCTCACGTCGTTGATTCCTAAGTGGTGGACGGCCGAGAAGTATCGATACTGGCAGTGTACGGGCGCTGTCATATTCGTACTTTCTGTGAGCCGCTCGGCTAACTGGCAGCGGGTTTTCAACTCGGCTTTCGTCCAATACCTGGGCAAGATCTCGTATGCCCTTTATCTCATGCATGGACCTGCCATTCATGCTGTCGGATATCGCTTTGAGATGTGGGCCTATAGCTTGACGGGCATTGAGGGCAACTGGTTCACAGCTGGCTTCGTCCTGAGCTCACTCTTTGTCATCCCAACCGTCTTCTGGTGGGCCGACATCTTCTGGCGAGCCGTCGACATTCCCACGGTCAAGTTTGCCAAGTGGTGGGAAAGCAAGCTTATTGTCAAGGCCGAGTAGGGGCGGCCAACTTAAAGTACACTGGTTATGACATGTGGTTTTTGGCGTTTAGCGGTAAACAGGTTGCGACATGCGCAAAGGATGGGCTCCAGGATGCGAGACCCAGCACACGGCGTTCTAGGTGGATGAATTTATCATGTTGCGGGATAGAGGACAGGAAAATCCTCGGACTTTGTCCCGGCGTAGCCTCTTCGGCTCATTTCCTTAGTCTTTGTCGCTCGGGCGACTACACTAGATAGCGACAACGTGAAAACATTGTCAGAGATTGAGGGTGAATCTTGTGTGTATGTCGGGGCAGTCAAGGAGAGTTCAGTTCAAGAATGTTAAGAATCAATGGAAGTAGATTGAAACAAGATGTCATATTTGATCTCCCCTGATCTAGCCTTTATACGTGTTTAAATACCCTGAACTCCTAGTTTTTCCTACCTAATGTCTTCCGAACATGTTATTCCCCAGTTCAACTTGTTATTCCGAGATAGAGCGCTTGTAGACTCTCTTGCCTGCCACCCACGTCTCTCTCACCTTGAGAGTTCGCAAATCTTCAACATCCACCTTCTCAATAGGATGATCCAGAACAACCCAGTCGGCCAAGGCGCCCTCTCGAATGACACCAGCACGGCCATCAAGAAAAGCTCCATAAGCAGGGGCACCGGAGAAACCCCATAGAGCCTGATCCAAACTCAGAGCTTCTTCTGTATGCCAGCCATCAGGACTATCATCAGTGCCATGGCCTGTGTGCGGATTCCGACGGGCCACTGCAGCGTAGATGCCCTGGAAGGGGTTCGGTGGCTCAACGGGAAAGTCACTGCCCAGGATGGGTCGGGCAGGGAGGAGGGAGCGCATGCGGTAGGCGGAGGAAGAGAGACGGTCTGAGCCGAGGCGAGAGAGGGCGTACTTCATGTCTGATGTGGCATGTGTGGGTTGGATCGAGGGGATGATTCCGATGGAGTGAATACGACGTTGATCGTCTGGATGAATGATTTGGGCGTGTTCGATGCGGAAGCGGTGGCGAGATTGACAAGTAGCGAGCGCCCTAGCTTGATCTTGGGCGATAACATCATCTGATGCTGAAGGGGAGGCATCTTGCGCAGTGGCCTCGTTAAGGCATTGCTGAACGAGTGCGGCTTCAAGAGCGTCGATGGCATTGCGGTTGGCGAGATCACCTATAGCATGGATGTTGACCTGATATCCATCAGCAGCCCAACGCTTTGTCACGTCTGTGAGAGCTGAGGCGTTGATGAGGAGTGTGCCTGATGTCCAGGGGTGATCCGCGTAGGGCTCAAGCATGGCGCTTCCCCAACTACCAAGGGCACCGTCTTTCTAGGGGTCAGTATGTATAGATTGATGAGGAATGAGGGCTGGACTTACCAGCAAACAGCTTGACGCTCTGGACTGCGAAGCGGTCGTCGTCGCGAGCAAACTTGACGGCTTCATCGGGACAATACGAGTTACGCTGGGGACACTCAAGCATGGCGTAGACACGAACAGACCAGTCATCATCCGACGAAAGCTTATTGTAGAGCGTTAGAGTCTCTGGAGTAGCACCGGCATCGTGCATACCCACGAGACCGACTTCGTTAAGACGCTTCATGGCGGTCTTGACAGCACGGGTCTTGAACTCGGTTCCAGGCTTTGGCCAGATGGAAAGAACAAGGTCCATGGCATTGTCACAGAAGACGCCTAGGCCTGGTTCACGGACAATCTCGCCACCGGGGACTGTCTCGGGGAGGTCTGAAGGGAGGAGATCCAGGACGGGTTGGGATACCCAGGTGCAGTGGACATCGATGCGGTCGAGCATGAGATAAATGTCCTTGAGTTCTGAGTCTTCTGCAATATCGGCCTGTATGTGGTTTGTAAGGCTACCCAATACATGAGATGATGTATAGTTGACTTACAGCTGTGGGCATGCGGCCATAGAATGTTTGATCCCAACCAACACCACGAACCCAATTATCCTTAGATCCAGCCCCAGGATTCTCAACAAGATACTTCTTAATCCTAGATCTTACCTCATCCAGAGTCTGAGCACCAAACAAGTCAACAGAGTGAAGAAACTCTCCATACTGAAGCAAATGCCCATGTCCATCCCACAGACCGGGAATCACATAGCCATCAGTCTGATTATGCAACTGGTCATCTACCTCTTTGTTCCAGATAGCTGTAAAGACGCCGTCGACTACAGAGAAGCATTGAGCAGTGGGGAGCTCTGAATCATGTGTACGCACGCCTGTGTAGCAGTACGTGGATGAATTGGCCTGGTTGAGAGGTTGTTGGAGGCGGTATGCGACTGCAAAGGCAACGACAATGATGGGGAGGCCCCATCTGAGGAAGGGAACAGCCATTGTCTGTCTCCCGGTTTGGAAGTGGATGTTGATAACCTTGCTGGATGTAGATTAGAGGAGTGGTGACGAAATAGAGAAGATGGTTGACTGGCGGTGATAGTCATGGCAGCGAGGTCGGAGATGTTATCGATAAGGGATATTTTTGGTTTATTGTTTTTTTTGGTGGGGGAACGCCATTTCAACAACAAAGTCTGGGGAAGGAGCGTTAATTGGATTATTTAATCCGATTTCGGTTCTCTTTGCATGTCGAGATACTCATTGCTAAACATGTTCTTACATAGGCAACCTGTGTTCTAGATGTCTCTGAGGCAATCAGCTGTTCAAGTTGAATGGAACAGTCTCATGTTACTGATCACTCACTAACCTATACCAACCCCACGATCCATCAAGCTTTTGTTCCTGGAATGAACGGGGTAATGCTGCCATGTGGCCGCCCATCCCGCCCTTGCCGAAAACTCAACCCCAGACTAGCTCTGGATCTATTTTCAACCCCCTAGCTAATGTCACGAGCTTAGACTGAAGCTGTTGAGCTGGTCCTTCGATGCCTAGCTCTAGCGGAGATGCGGGACAATTAAGAACTCCGTCCCTGACCAGCAGCGAGATACGATGAGCTTTCTAGCAGCTTAGGGAACTAATTCAATGACGGCGTTGTACAAACGGATCTGTGATGAGGGATGCGTATCCGACGGCGTTTCGAATATCAGCCGCCTATGCGACTATAAAACCGTCAGCATCCGTTTGTATACCTCATCTCTCCTCAGCCCACATCCAAACGTCACCATTCTTCCAACTCTACACTTTTCAACACCAACCAAAAACATCATGACTCTCTCGCGCGCAGACCTCGAAGCCCTCGCGGCAACCCACGTTCGCGACGCCATCCCCCCAGAGCCCCTCGCGGCCGCGCTATCATCCCCGCCTTTCATCCCGACCCGCTCCCTCGTCAACGTCCGCGATCTCGGCGCCGTGCCCGGTAGCGCCATCCGTCCGGGACGTATCTTTCGCTCGGGGATGCTCGACGCTGCCGCCGCCGATCCGGAGGCGCTCGCTTGGCTGGCTGAGAATGTCAGCACCATTTTTGACCTTCGCAGTGAGCGTGAGCGCGCTGGGTATCCGAGTCCTGAAGTTCCCGGCGTGAAATTCATCTTTTATGAGCGCGATGGTTCATATCCTGAATCGCCTGACCCTGCTGATTTCGCAGTTGATGATGGAAGCACTGCTTGGAGGGAGCAGTTGTTGGCTGTTGCCAGGGCGTACAAGCCCACCATCCGCGCTGTTCTAGAGCACGTGAGAGATAAGCCCCAAGAGCCTTTTCTCTTCCACTGCACAGGTAATTACACCTCTTGTTTAAAATAACAAGAAAACAGTCACTCATGTATCACAGCTGGTCGAGATCGTACAGGCGTAGTCGCCGGTCTTCTCCAAACCCTCGCCGGCACAGAGCAACCCGACGTGGTATTCGACTACATGCTCTCCCGCATCGGCACAGAACAAGCTCGCGACCGGCTTGTAGTCTTTATCAAGACAGCCCTCGGCGTAGACGACCCCGAAACGCCTGGATTCTGGAACATGGCGAGTCTGCGACCGACCTTCTGGAAGGCCTTTGTCGATGGTGTTGATGCTGAGTTTGGTGGGTGGGATGGCTACGTCACCAAGGGTTTGGGGTTCTCGGTTGATGACTTGGAGATGATCAAGAAGAATCTGAGGGCGTGATATCAGATGGTGGTTTATTTTTGGATCGTTGTGGCTTGATGCCATCAGCCAAGGTTTTTCTCAGTTGGATTATCTCGCAAACTCAAGTGATACCAAATACAGCAATACCAACACATGCATTACCGTGAAACATTATTTTCTTGCTTCCAACACTTACGCAACATCATTGAACCTTTTAATTTATCCACGTCAGTTCAACCTTGATCATTGACGTTTCACCATCTCGATGCAATTAATCCTCCAACCTGCAATCCCCCCCCTCCATCATCACCCCCAGCCCTATGACATCACTCCCACTTTGGACCCTGCATCTTAGTCCCCCACTGAACCTCCCACCAATGAAACCACAATGCCCTCCTCCTCCAAAACGTCAAACCCGCCACCCTCAACTCCGTCACGTTTTCAACTTCCAAGTTTCTTCTGTGCAACCGTTCAAGCAGGGTCCCTTTTCCTCATACCGCAGATCATTTTGCAAACCAGGGCCTTGGTATGGCATCAGAGGGCGTAATATGTGATGCAATATCTTCCAAAACTTGCAATCCTATAGCTGTCAATCGTGTATATAACATGCTTAACTCCTCCCATAGCAGCCACTTTTAAGACAATCAAGATCAATATCACAAGCCACACAAAGCACAAGCACAATCAAACTACACCGTAATTTTTTCTAAAGACAGCCCAATATGCCTCTCACAAGAACTCACCGCCATACTACCCCCCGCCGCTCCATCTTTAGCACCCGTCGTGCTCCGGCCCGCTCCCACCACACTGTTACAACCACTACAACCACCACCAGAAAGCCTCGTCGTGGCTTCTTGGGCGGTGGCCGCCGTACCCATGCTGCTCCCGTTCATCATCAGCAGCGCAGGCCTTCCATGAAGGACAAGGTCAGCGGAGCCCTTCTCAAGCTCAAGGGTAGCCTTACTCGTCGACCTGGTGTCAAGGTATGTTTCCTCTACAGTAATTATCTTTCCAATAGCAGACATCTAACTGGTTATTAATAGGCCGCTGGAACTCGACGTATGCGTGGCACCGATGGCCGTGGCTCTCATCGCCGTGCCCGTCACTTCTAAACACCCAAGAACGAGAATCAGTAGATGCTGGGCATCTCAAGAGCAGGACGTGTCCATGACACACATGTACTATTATGATAAACGATACCCTCAGTCATGTTGAGAGAAGAACTGTATTATTATGCCGCATATCAAGCAGCCTAAATCTTTTGAACTTTCAGTCGCCAGCGACTTATCTGTTACAACTTGCAGTCAATCGAGACTACCATACCATAATTCCTAGCACTCGTGTCTTTCCCATCAAAATTCGTACAAATCACTCGTGCTCCTGAGGTGACCAAGTCGCCCAGTCTGTACAACAAATCCTCTCATCCTTGACCATTCTTTGATTCCGACCCCGGTCCCTCTAGTCCCGTTCACTGCAACTCGTCCACGTCATGGGGAGAAAAGCCTGGTGGGCGATAAGGTGGTGCCAATCGAATATCTCGGTGCAACTTGAGTGGATTTTCCGATGCCAATTGAGCTCGTGTCAGCGGCATTAGCGACGGCGAAGACCCTCTCCGGCGATGTGTCTTCCTAAGTGGGAGCCCTGCCACATCGTCGATGTTGGAGATCGACAGACGGTGCCAACTTCGTCTCTTCTTTTCGTAAGGCTTCAGGGAAGGACTCGTAGACATGAAACTGGTCGCAAGTTCGTCCAGGTCATCGATACTGGCTCCAGAAACCTTTAGGTCCGTATACTTTCGGAATGCCATCTCCAAACTTTCCAATGCTTCCTTGCTGGGAGATGGATGTTTCTTTACCCTCTTAGACCCGAAAGCATCTGTTCCCATCGCCTTCTCCCAGCCCTTTCGAGCCTCGTTCACCGATTCAACCAGTGTCCTCTTTCCAGAGTCAGGTCGGGCGAGTTTCGGGTGGTGCGTTCCTACGAGCTCTCTTTGTCCATGACTCAGTGATGTGCCAGCAGGTCGCAAACTGGTCTGCTTTTGTATGAGCTTGGGAGCTTGCAACGTGGGACTTTGGTCGGAGCTTGATGCCGAGATTCGCTCAACTCGAATTCGAGGTGTCGACGATCCAACCGGTGTAGTGTTCAAGATCCTATCCTTAATGTTGTCGTCGAATTCCTTCTCGGACTCAAAGGGGTTACGCGGCAGAGGAGGGATGACACTCTGACCGTTGTCCGTACCCTTCTTCAACCGGCTTTCAAAGCTTGTCGGAGTCCGCCAGCCACCGCCCTCGGAAAATGGATCGTCCAAGGACTTTCCACTCCTTAGTGATTTTCCATCATCTGCAACAGGCTTTCGAGAGACCTGGCCACCGACAATCCGCTGGACCTTCCTCTTGTTGAGATTGTCCCCTTCATTCAGGCGGATCTCAATCGTACTAATTGGAGACATGTTACTGGGTGATGATGTAAGTCCACTCTCCAGCCTGTCCGACTTGTCGCAGTCCTGTTCGCTATGTGACACTTTCCCGGGGGTCCCTGTTTCTTGGGGTGACGATTTCGCATGAAGGCGATCCCACGCATTCGAAACCTTGGCAAAGACCTTTGCTGGGACCATGCGAGTGAGTTTGGAGGCCGAGCTATTAGCCCGTCGCGGTGGTGAGGGCTTCAAGGCATCAGTGGCGGCTAGCATAGCGTGGAGTTTCTGGTTGATATCCTCAGGGCTGTTAGGCTCCACAGGTCCCTCAGGAACGGGTTCGTTTTTCTGATCTTTCGTCAAACGACGTCGGACATTCCCGTCAACAGTAGACAATGGTGTAGATGTTGGGGCCTTCAGGTTGTTTGTTGGATGGAACTTGAAGGGGTCAAGGGATAGCGTCCTGGTTGGGCCGAGAGATCTCTGAAGGCTCCTTTCCTTTCGCTTCTGGAGTGCATCTCTGGGTGTTCGAGCTGTGGCAGCCCGCCTTGGAGTGTCTCTGAGTCTCTTTGGCGAATGTTTGCCAACCCGCAACTGTCTGGTATGCGACTCGGCAGGGGGTGGTGGCTGCTCAAGCGGGGATGGTAGTTCAAGTGGCGATATAGTAGGTTCGCTTCCAACGGGAAATGAGACGCTTGGGGTAGTAGCCCGACGTTTGTTTGGGGATGAATCTTCGCCGTGGGCTTGTAGGGGCAGAGTCGAATCATCCAGCAGTCGGCTTGCCATCTCTTCAATACTTTGCGGTTCTCTGATGGTTCTCTTCCGTGATGTTCGTCGAGGTGTGTTGTTAGCCGTAACAGCTGAAGATAGAGGAGAGTCTTTATGAGTCAGTTTTTGTTCCGCCGGGTAGATTGCGAGGTCTTTACTTGATTTTCTTCGTGACACCGGCTCCGCTAGGTACCTTTGGCGGCGACGTGACCCTAGAGACCGCAGCAGGCCCTTCTTCCCGTATGTGACAGTGGTCGGTGGCATATTGGGCGTTGCGTTGTAGGTGACTAACAAACAAAAAATAAAGGAGTGAATATGTTTTAGACTGACAGTTGTTCACAGAGTAGATCAACTGCGGTTGATTAGTGAGCTGTGCCAAAACGAATCAAAAGCGGGAGACGTCGCCCCAGAGAGGGATAACCACGAAAGTCGTCGATGACTGGGGAAATGGAATATTCGCTGATATTCACCAGGCGAACTCCATATCCCAGTTGAGAGCAGACTCGCAGAAGTCCGAGGCTCAGGTCAAGGCGAGGAGTGATGTGAGGAGGGCAGAGTTGGTGATGGCAGATGAGGGGGTGAAGAGAAGGAAGGAACTCACACGTGCCGTTGCTCTTATCATTCGTGGAAGGTTACAGGCTCACCTCTCAACTTTTTTCAACCATCAAGGGAAAAACGGAAGGTACGCACGCTGTAATCTTCAGGCGGCCGGTGCGATATCGGATGGTATTTTCTACAGAGGCCTGCCAGTGTCAGGAAAGAACGCCGGAGTGTCACTGGGGCAATATAAAATGCAACTACAGGGTAAAGAGAGAATACCGTAATGCCCTTTGATTTTCATGCCAGTGTCTGTATCTCCCTTGCAAGGGTCAAGTTGAATGCCCGTCTCAACAACACCTCTGCAGCACAAACACACAATTCTGCCGTCCTACCTCAGATCTCCTCTTCTCTCCACCGGAAGAGCAACGCCTTCTCGCTCTGTTCCGTCGCCATACCGAACTCAGCATCGCATTGATCGTTGCACCGCAGTTCATGTTCCAAACCGACTTTTCCCTTGTCGTCTCCCCCCTGTGGCCCTGTCTCCTCTGGTCTACGCCGGGTGAGGTATTAACGTTGCAAATTGCGATCAAGTTCCAGCCATTGACTCAAACAGGGAACGATATCGTTTTGATAGGCCTCCGACATGACGACTTGGGAGCGGAGAGCTTGGCGTGTTTATGCAACATGGGCGAGCGAGCAAACTTGCGTATATCGTTTGAACATCTGCACATACGCATGCACTAAGATGGCGGTCGTCTCGCACTTGTGGCCCATAGCAATCCTACCCAATTGCTGCAGCATACCTATGTATCGAACTATGGAGGGGTTCAAGTTCCCAACAAACGAATCACCCCTGCTCTCCATGAACGTCACCTGCATGCATTGACTGCAGCGAGTAGCAACCTTGCAAATGCAGATCTAAATGGACTGTTACATGAACAGCACAATTGGAGAGTTCCAGCTTGAGACAAGACATCTCTTGGTTTGGTGTGACATGGTGCCTACCTACATGTTGGTAAAGGGACGCGACCCGAGACTTTCATCAGCCTCGAGCGCCATTGCCGTCGCATCTCAAACAATAACGCAAGTCGAGAGAATCTGAGACAATGTCCTGAAGACATGGCACAGCAGGTATCACTTGCTGCGAACTTGTGCTTGGTTACCTTGGCATCCATCCGGGCCAACTGTAGTTGATGAGAGCTGCACGTGATGGACGGCGCCACAGGCTGATGTGGCTCAGCATCGGCTCGTAACGGAACATCGGTCGGAGATGCAGAAGCCAGTGTGGCGCGATTTTACATCATGGTGAACATTCGCCGCTCGACGGTTACCCAAAAATTTCCCTTCTGAACGAGAACGAGCCCACGAACGACAGGGGAACGAATTGCCCTTCACGACTACGATTACAAGGGTCACGATGCTATAGTAATGATACTGGCTGCCCTTCTGCCTCTCCACGACTCCCAGAAAGCGACACTTAAGATCCGAAAGTCCCGGCAACTTTGACTTATTCGCCCCTCTCGTCCGTCCGGTCTCCGAGATCGCATCACGAATTTCTCGATAACGCCCACTTCGATAGGAACGGCTCAGAAGGATATCGGTCTGTGCCTTTAGCGGGACTGCTGCGAAAAGCGAGTCTCTTTTAGAATCATGTTGCGACAACCTCTCCGCGGCGTGCGCGCGCCGCTTCGAACCTTTGACCAGGCAGCCTGGAAGGGCGCTTGGAGGAAGTTCTTCACCTCGCAGACGGGAGACAAGGCCTCCCGTCAGATCTGGCGGTTAAAGACGGCTTCGTGGGAGAGCATGCTGGCGCGGCTGCGAAGCACCCGGTTCGGAACTGGTTCAACGACAACACCAGGCATGATGCAAGGCCTTCTGAGGCGCGGGTTCCGGTTCACGGCACGCCGCAAGGGAGCCAAGGGCCCGGTAGCCAGCGACGCCGAGAAGCCCATGACGCTGACCGCCCGGCTCAAGAAGCTCACCAAGGACTATGGCTGGGCAACGGTTGGCGTCTACCTGGGGCTGAGCGTTTTGGATTTCCCCTTCTGCTTCCTCTTTGTTAGGATCGTGGGGGCAGAGACGATCGGTGAGAGAAAATTTATCGCCGCAGACTCACGCTTTACCCGTCGAGGCGTGCGTGGGCGTGCGTGCTGTGTTGTTGAACCAGATGGCTAACGTGCGCCGACTGATTTAGGCAAGGTCGAGCATTACGTCGTGTCGTCGGTCAAGGCCATGATTCCCGACTCAGTCCGGGAGACATGGCACGAGTACTGGCAGTCGTTCAAGAAGGCCGAAGTGCAGGCGCTTGGCGATGACGATATTAGCGACAAGATGGAGATGGCTACCTGGAGCGTCGAGAAGGCCCAGGAGCGGAATCGCGCCGCCGATGCTAGTGAGTATTTCCCCCCCTCCCTTCTTGTTCTTGTTCCTGGGCGCTTGGGGGGAGTGAAGGTTACGGCTCTTTGTTGGGTGGAGATGAAGAAGCGCTTGGAAAAGAGATTTGGTTCCAAAGGCTAACGACTCGATTTCCTCCGGTAGGCCTAGCGACTCAGCTGGCGCTGGCCTACGCCATCCACAAGAGTTTCATCGTCTTCCGGGTGCCGCTGACGGCAGCCGTCACGCCCAAGGTCGTCAAGGTGCTTCGGTCATGGGGCTGGAAGATAGGAAAGAAGAGCGGTTAGAGTAAGAGGAGGTTGGAAGTCATGACCATCTAGAAGCCTGAAACTAGAAGCCGACCAAGCCTGCCCAGAGCAGTCGAGTAGCACTTGGTTGAAACACCCCACACATTACCACCATTTCCCACCTACCCTATGGCTCTTTTATGAGTCTTGTATTTCTAGTTGTTGCCTTAGTTTAGATTTCCAGAGTATTCACTGCTGTGATACGGAGTAGACTCATTTTAGGATCAATATTAAATGATCCCAGTTGCTTAAGCCACTCGGCTCAGTCGCCCGAGACAGAAAATGTGACTTGCAGTAAGACAGACCGCCTCATCTATTTTCAGCAGGCCTCAGATCATCAGACCACCAGTATCGTGAGGCTTTTACCCTCTCTCAGCTTGGCTGCATTCGCGAGGTCAGCGGCAACCGAAGTGACGAGGCGACCTAGCAACCTAGTAATCATGGATGAATGGATCCTTCCTTCGGCTGGAATGGGACGGACGAAGCAATTCACTTCACATGCGAGGAACCCCCGATCCAGCGGCTAACCGAGCAATAGCGCAGATCAGTCCCCCTGAGCAGAATGCAGCCAAAGGGAACTCACCGATTGATTGAGGCCAGCCACTGTTTAATCTGCAACGTTTGGATGGATGGAATGTCCCCGACTAACCCCCCCTGCTTCTCACCACGGTCTCAGTTGGCGGCTGAAACCATCAACTCAGCCTCGAAAAGCCAAGACCTTCACCGACAGGGGTAGGATACAACGTCGGGAGTAGAAGGTGTGTGTAAAAGCCGTTTTGGAAAAAGTTAGGACGCGACTGTGACTCCATAGAAGCTCCGGGAGAAGGGGATTACCTTTGACCTTAAGCGGACCGGACGACTCATTTTTGCGCTTTCGGGCTGGAGGACCGAGATGGAAACTTTACGGTCCCCGTCCGTCCCTGTCCTGTTCGGTCGGGGCTCTGGAAAGGACTGGAAGGAAACCCGTCTGTTCGAAGGAAGTGGAGACGGGATAGGATTGGTTCGAGATCATCCAGTCTAGGCATTTTACTTGGCCCCGGCCCCGGACGTTCTGGCTTCCGTCACTGCCTGCGCTGTCCACTCAAGAACCGAGGGTTCTATCCCGTCCTGGCATCGGGCTTATCAGTCGGGAATAACGGCCCAAGTTTTGGGTCCTTGAATCCTTGGATCCCTGGATCCATGTTTCGAAGAAGGGGGTGCCTGGCGAGGTGGATACTTGGAAGGAAGAGAAGGGGTGTCATCCATCCCATGGTAGCCATCCCATCCCATCCCATCCATCCATGCCATGCGCTGCTCGCCGCTCTGACCCATCGAGGCGAAGCATCCATGCAAAGCATTGGCCAGATTGGAAATACGGATACAGATTCACAAACCTGATCATGACCACGAGGGAAATCGACGCCAAAAGGCGGCTCCGCGAGTCCACAAGGGGTTGTGTGGGCTCCGCTCCATTGCAAGAGGGGCCAAAACGCACGCGAGTCACCATGATTGTTCATCATGACTTTTTTCTCGTCAGTCTTCTTTTTTCTGCTTCTCAGGCCCGTCGTGCCGTTTAAACTTCCAAGGATCGCACGAGGTCCCCGAAGGCTGAGACGTTGAAAGCGTGCTAGGTTACTGTACGTGGTAACGAACGACAAGGGCGTCGGCCGACCCTAACTCTGCGGTCGGCTTTAACGAGCGAGTAGAAGTTTCGATGAGCTTGACCGGTTCAACGGCACAAGAAAAAAAGGTTGAGGCGACAATAGGACGACAGGCTTGGCAACGTGCTGACAAAAAGCATAACCGATTTTTCTTTTTCTTTTTTACTTTCTTCTTATTTTGGCTTCTTTTGTTTGCTCTAGTTTTGGATTCTTGATGACGAGTTTGCCCCAGAACAACATTCGTTGGCGCGTGGGAATAGAGTTTCGAGATGAAGCGGCGGCGGACAGGCCTGGGCATTGGCGGACGGTTCGTGGAAATTGCGACTAGACGTCAGGAACTAAAAGGAGCGTAAGACTCAAGGATCAGGCCAAGAGACCATGTGGGAAGAGGGAGCCTACCTAGTCAGGTCAGCATCCCATCCGGACTCACCTAGCTAGGTAGAGGTCGTCAGCTAGCTGTAACATCGTCAAGGCCAGGCGGACGAGATGAGTGAGCGCCATGGATGGCCGGCCTTGGTCAAAGAGTCCGGGTTGGTCTCGGTTCGGGCCAGCAACAGCAAGCATGGGCATAAATGACGCCGCCATGTAATCAATTCTGCCTCAATCAGCATGAGGTGTCACTTGTCAAGTCTCCCGTCCGTCGCCTCAGCCGCAGAGCGACCCGACCGGTGAGTCGGCTTGCGACGTTGGCGTTTTTTTTTTTTTTAGCCATGGCCTATGTGCTGTGATGTGTTGTGCTGTGCAATAGGACCTCAACTAAGCTGCGCGGCATGTCGCTTGCTCTTGATGGATGCCCACCGTCCCGGGCTTCCAGGTTGGCATTGACTGTTTCGTGACTTTGACACCTTGACACCTTGACAATCATCAGCATGGATTATCATCGACTGCAGCAGCCGCTGCATGAGCGCACCGGCCAGCCGACAAGCATCCCCACACGCAATTCGCAGGAACTCGACTGTTTATCCAATCGGGTTAAAGACTGGATTCGAGGGCGGAATGGGTCACCGCGGAGCGGCCAAGCAGCAAGCAAGGAAGCAAGCAAGCGATGAATACATTACATGTGCATATGTAGGCGTAGATGTATGCGTCCATCCGCATCGGCGGACTACAAACGATCAACACATGCCGATCTGCAGTCATTTCCCTGGCGTGATACTAATCATTATGCACACGTAGCAGCTGTTGGTCGCCTCGCGGGTCGGCAACGGAGGGTCGCGTGTGATATGGGATGGGATACCTAGCTAGGCATGGAGATGGAAATGGAAATAGTGCCAGATGGTGACGGTCGGTGGCCCAAGGCCTTGGCGCTGAGGCACGAGTGGGTGCTCTCCTGCAAGTCACCATCACAGGCACACACTCCCGGCTTCACGGAGTCTGGAGATGTCCCCACGTGCAAAGTACACGACAAGGTTGATAGTGTGATTGCCATGATTGAACCCTGGGCGGCAACAATACCAAGCGAGGTGGGCCAGCGCAGCAGCAACGGGATAGGACCGGATACGACCAGCCCGCAACTGTGCCTCAACTGTTCCCAAAAAGCTGGGAATTCTGCCCGGGGGAGATGGGTCCCAGTATCATGGTGTTGACGATGGGTACCAAGCGAGCTCAAGATTCAGACCCGAAACAGGCACAGGACACAGGTTAGGGTTCGCTCGCGGCAAACAAGCGGTAAGTGATGCCGTCCGTGGAGCCTCAAGAACCTAGAAGCCCCCGGGCCCCTGAGAGAGCCCTTAGGCCGGCCGTTCGTTGGACTGTTCCAAGACAAGACTGGGTCAGGGAGAACGACTCGGGAGGCTTTGGAACACGTACAGACCCAGCGGCTAAATCGACCCTAGATGCCTCGTGGAAGAAATGGTCGAACGGGTCCAATGCCACCTGAACTGGGTCCGGCGCGGGACGTTTTCTGACTCTTGGGGATCATGACGTGGGGCTGACTCGAACGACGAGCGAACAAGCAAAGCAAGGCACCGACCAAGTACGGATAGAGAGAGTCGCAGGTAACTACCTAGCCACCTAATTACCACCCGGGCCTGTAGTTCGATATAGCACCAGGCTAGAAGGGCAAGCGCCCATATCGTCGAGGCGGCCGCGTGACCGAGTCACCGACAAAAAGAAAGGCAACAATCGAGTCGGTGAGACAATGTGCTAGACAAACAACCAAGTCAAGTCGTGCGTGAATGGAGATGATGGGGGAAACAAAGACGTGTTCGACCAGTTGTGGTGGACGACTGAGATTTAGACTTTGAGGCGAAACACGTTTGGTCTGTTGGACGGTAGAACACGAGTAGAAGTGCAGACGACTACACCCGTTGTAGGCCGCCGCGTCGGACGGAGGGTCGGAGCGTGTGAGTCCAATGAATCGGGGTCCCGGCGCAAATCGGTTTTGAATTCCGGCCGGTCAACAATACGGCCCCAGTCTTCAACTCCAAGAAGCAAGACAATATGCATGCATGTATGTCGCAAACAGGGGCAGACTGCAAAGCGCCGAGTTTATTTCTGCACTGTCCCGCGGCCCAACAGTTCGGCGCATTCTTCTGCTCGCTCAATCAAACCGGCTTTAGCCCCATTTCGGGTCGTGATGGAGACCCGTCACCGGAGGGCACCAGACGACTCCGGCATCAGGGCCGGCAGGTGGTCTGCGTTGGCCGGTTGTCTTTTTGTCTCTGTCTGTCTCTGTCTGTCTGTGCATGCAAGCAGACAGACTTTTTGTGATGAACGGTCGTGACTCTCCGGGCTACAGGCGCCTGCGTCAGAGGGTTGCATTGCATTTCCGCGGTCATCATCGGCCATGCACATGGGAAAGAGCTTGTCAAGCTGCCAATATCCACGATGTCTCTGATAGGCATGGTTGGCACCGCAATCCCGTCTTCGTTTCCACGTCGATTCGGCCTGACGTGACTATCCAGGGCTCTCCAAATCAGTACCCTTGAACGTCTGGGGTGACACGAGACCGGGGTGCTATGTATAATCGGCAGAATCGGGAAACCTCTTCATGTTGGGTGCTGGTTGATTGTTGGGTGTATAATTGGTCGAGAATAGAAGCTTGAAATATCACATTGAGAATAGTGGAGGTCAGGAATGGTATCAATAGGAGAGGGCACTCCAAGTGAGCCACAGTTCAGAACGGTATGGGGAATATGGGGCAGAAGGAAGCCAGAAGCATTGTAGTCATTGGGCTTGTCGCCAAAGGACGCCCAGAATACATATTCAAGGGTCTGGTTGCCGTTGTGAATAGGGCCGTCCTTGGGCATGGGCCATCTCAAGATGGAGAATTGAGGATGAGCAGGGCAGTTGGATGGTTGTGTCCTCGACCAACAGATCCGCAGACGTCCGGAAGAAGCAGGGAGGCCGTGATGTCGAGTCCGAGGGTGCTTCACAAACCGGGAGGCGTCATCCAGGCCAGATTGGAACACGACGCCGGAGACCTGAATCTGGTGTACGAGGCTCTCACGAGACGCAACCTGTAGGGCTTTGTTGCGCCCGCTCCTCAGCCTAGGCCCCGTCTACGTTGTCGGCCACAGATTGAATAATGACACAAAAGGCGCACACAACAAAAAGCGTTGCCGCCAAAGCGAAGAACGAGATGGAGGACAGCCGAGGCCGCCCCCAGGCCGCCCCAGTAATGGAAAATCAAAGGGAGCATCCTGCCTGACGGAGGTGAGGGAGGACCCAGGTGGTACCAAAGTCTATCGAGGTCGACCAGGGCGGCCACTGCGCTGGCGTCGCTCCTTCAGGCTGTGTGGTTCGCTCCTTCAGAGATGCACCGGTCGGTGCACAAAGTTGGAAGCAGCTATTCACTCGCATTCATAGTTATCCACTATTCACACCTCTGTGCTGTGTGCTGTGTGCTG
>JALLKD010000143.1:0-60166 GCA_023509735.1 Fusarium liriodendri | reverse complement strand
CTCAGTCCATCAAGACAGAACAAGCCTATAGAAACACATTCATTTGCACTTTCATAGACTCAAGCTAGCTCAGCTTTTAATACAAATTGGATACACTGAATGCCATTTGGAATATTATTGTTGATCTTGCACCGCTTGAATAAGCTAAAAAGATTTGACCCCTGATGTTGCTTACCGTGACGACAGACAGCACCATCACCAATCGCCGGCCTCCGAAATCCTCATGTCTCTGAAGGATAGGAATAAATCCCCAAATTAGGCTACTCCTCGGGAATGTTGGCAAGAAACTCGCAGACTGTGATAGCTTTCGTATGCGGACTCGGATTTCTCACCCCTGACCTCATAGTACCTCGCTAATGCAGAGTTTCGACAAACGTCTTTCAGGCACCAGAGACAACTACCGACAACTCGCACACAATTCCCACTAACCAGCTTATAAATGTGGCCCATGCAGGTGTCCTTATTGGTCCTCGATTGGGGGCCGAAAAATCAGGCTCTTTGAGTGACTCGGCCGGTGTGTTGGACGCGACCAGGCTGAGCTACGTGCAGTTGCGCAATTTCCACAATCTCAGCCCCCGGGCTCATCCGCACTTTTTAAAGGGGACTTTGATTTGATCGGCAAATCCGTAGGAACTTGAGGCCTTGTACGGCTCCACCGAGCGGCTTGGTCGACCCCAAGTCCGGGTGAACCGGCCGACGAAGCAGGCTGTCGAACCCGTTCGCCAACAGCCGTATATGCAGCCACAGTTATACCGCTTGAAGAACACATTTAATCTGGCCAGCGCCGCGTAAACCCGCCGCCACTCTGGCAGACGAACGCACACCCAGGACACGCCGACATTTCCGCAGCTTCAGTTGGTTCAGGGGCGCGAGACTCTAACCCTCAGAGCTTGGTTTTTGAATGTCATGGCACGCCGCCAAATATTGGTGCTCCAAGACATGGCGGTGGCAGAAGCCTATTCTAACGGGTTGAAAGAGGCTGTGCTTCCCTCCAACACCACTACGCCATCCAGTGCGAACGACAAGGTGCCTTAATGTGCAGAGAGCCTCAGCCCAGCCACAGTTGCCTCTGATGCAGGTAAGATTATACCGGCTTCTATTCCGTACTGCCTGTTATACACCTGTGGGCTCAGCCTCAGTTTGAGTTGTGCTCTTCACTTCGCATACCTCCAGTAGGTATAAGGAGCGACTGGCCACCCCTTGCTTTGAACCTAGTTTCCTTTCTGCTCTTCATAAACGCCGGCTTCTGCGCCAATCAATCCATCATGAGTCAATACTCAACGCCGTATCAGTCATACATCCCATGGGACTACACACTGACCTCACACTCCGGGTCATGCCCCTCCAAGTCTCGAGTCCTCGCCACATACGCCGTCACCGCCGCCATCATCAGCGCCTTGTGCCTTCTCGTCGGCCACCGCGACGTCGCCAGATGGCTGACCTTTGGAAAGCTTGATAGTGAGAAAGCCTGGGCCTGGCGATTAACATGGGTCTTTCCGCTTGGATTCTCGCTCGCTGCTGCAGCCATCAACGTTGTCATCATTGCACAGCACGAGGATCGTTCCAGCGATTATCCAAGACATTCGCTCTTCTTCCTGCAGCTTACCCTTCCGAGGATGTCGTTCTTTTGCCTACTCATTGCATTTTGGGTACAGCTGCTTGCCAAGTCTCCTCGGGTACGTTTGTGATTGGGACAGCGCACAACAGCTGTCTGAATGTCATCTGCCAGCACCTTGTTTTCGATACTCTATTTCCAGTACGAGAATATACTAACAACTCCTTTCGCTGCACAGGCTAACGCAGCCGACAAAGACTTTGTCGCTGAACTCCAACACGGCTCAGCAGCAGCAAGCGCCTTGATCGCCGAGCTTCTCATCCAAATCCCTCTCCTGTACTACCTGGGCAAGATAGGTTACTTTGCCTTCAACCAAAAGTACCTTCCCACAGACTCAAACTACAGTCAAGTTCCTAAGGCGGCAAAGATGATGCATGGTGCTGCTCTTTATCACCTCGGCAGCAGCTGCGCTGCTCTACTCCTTTTGATTGTGTTTTGCACGGGCCTTTTTCCTTCAAGCGAGTTAACCAAGCACCTACGGATGAAATATGTTATCTGTGTCTGTGTTGTATTGGGAATGTTCACTTTCTGTGCTGATTGGATCTTCTGGGCTGGCTTTCTGGAACTGGCTGGAGATACGTAAGTTGTCATTCGCGCCCGGCAGTCAAACTTGACTAACCTTCATAGATACTGCGTACCTGAGCTTGAGTTGCAAGCTGGAATCCGAATTGTTCTGTCGGCACTTGGTGCCTTCTTTGGGGGAGCGATCTAAGAAGGGAAAGGGTGCAAGAAAATAGACTGGTAAAATTGTTTGTCGGTGCTTTATGGATGATAAAGTGTTTTAAGTCCTAGCATATAGATTCTTCTTTGCTCTCCATTTATTTGCCTTTACCGACGAGATCGTGGATGGTGTATACGTTTGTTCTCTAACCTCGGAAATGGCCATGTCACTTAGGGAGTATTAACTATGAGATGTGCCCTCAGTGGCTCAAAAGACATGCTAGCAGCACTTTCTATGGGTGAGGGTCCAAGTGAGTTTAGTTCATAATCGTGAATAAGATCAAACTAAGGAGTAAAAAAAGCTACTTAGAACTAATTCATCGCTCATCATATCCATGTCCATCAAGATATCTTACAAAACAAACTACTTCTCACCAATCAATGCCAGAGCCAAATGCTCAAAATCTCCATCCAAACCAGCCTTGATGTCTGACCTCAACGAAACCCTAAAGTACGTCTCATACCCTGTCCGTGCTAACTGAATACCATTGGGGCGCCAGTACAGAGCGAGAAGTCTGTTGATAAAGTGCTTCTCCTTGCGGGAACTCTTCAGGGGCCTGTTGAGCTTGGATGCCACAAAGAGTGCCGGGTCTGTGGCATGGTCGAGCATCAGAAGCAGAGCATCCTCCAAGTCGCCGCGGAATTCCTTTTCGATCACGTCCTTGAGTCTTCGGCGGTACTTGTGCTGGTAGGCATCGCTGATTGCACGAAGCTGTAGGTCGCTGCTGCTGGTGAAGATCTGGGCCACCACAATGGCGTTTGCACCGATCTGTCCCTCAGTTGCATTCTGAAGTTCTGTAACCTTTTGATCGATCTCCACAGGGTCGATGGCCGTGATGCCCTCTGAGCGGGTGCCAGCAAGGACCATGCTGTAGAGTCTGAAAAGAGTGTCGTCGACGTCGTCCTTGATATCAGAGAGTAGCTCCTTGCCCCTGGTACGCTTGTATTCAGTAGCAATAGCACGAATGTCTGCGTTTGAGCGGCACAGGAGAACGTCATTCAGAGCTTCCTCGTCGGTACCCAGGCGATTCAAGGCTTTTGATAGGACATAGACGTCATTTGCCAAGGGTCCACGAATCAGCGCAAGAAGGCCTGTCTCCAAGCTACCCTTCGTTTCGCTCTCAATATCCTTGGCCAAGTCACGCAGGAAGCGGCTGTTGTAAGCCTCGACAAACTGCGCCATGGCCCAGGGGTTGCGATATTTGCTGTTAGTGAGAACGCGAATCAAGGTGCGCTCATCGCAACCCATACCCTTCATGGCTTTCCGAACAGCTTCAACATCGGCCGCTTTGTCTACAGCTATTGTTTCAAGTTTCTGCTGAGGATCGTATCCGGGCGATGCTTTTTCGGGGATGCTGACTGGCTTGGGTTGTGGAGGCTGCGCTGGCCCAGAGGGATACTGTGATGGTGGCTGTTGCCATTGCTGCCCCTGCTGCCCCTGCTGTCCTGGATAGGGCTGCTGGCCGGGATATGGTGCTTGACCTTGAGGTGCACCATACTGTGGTTGAGGGGGGTAGTTCGAAGGAGGCTGCCACTGTCCGTATGGAGCGGGAGAAGGCTGTTGGCCATAGGGGGCCTGTGCTCCTTGAGGCTGCTGACCGTAGTAGCCCTGCTGTTGCTGACCCTGAGGGGGTTGCTGATATTGGCCTGGCTGGCCTTGAGGAGGTTGTTGATATTGACCTGGTTGGCCCTGCGGAGGCTGTTGATATTGACCTGGCTGACCCTGTTGAGGATATTGTTGCTGAGATGGATCCGAGTAGTAAGACTGGTTTGGTGGTTGGCCCTGTGGAGGATACGACTGCTGCGGGGTAGCGTAAGGATAGGGCTGATTCGGCTGCTGACCCTGGGGCGCATAACCGTAGGGCTGCTGAGCAGGATAGCCCTGTTGCTGTTGGCCCTGCTGCTGCTGGCCCTGAGGCGCCTGCCAATACGGAGGTTGTCCAGACATAGTTCTTGATACGAGTGTCGATAGTGATCAATGTGAATCGCGCAACAAGATGTGCACTGATGGTCGAACGCAGCGGTATTAAGTCGAACGATGTCAGCTGCGGAGGCCTCCCCTGGTGGGTTGCCTCGCAGGGACTAGCCTGAGTGGTGAGCCTTGCATGCCATCCAACGTCACAGTAAGGCGTTTTGTTGATGAGGCACAATTAACCTACATCGATTAAGGTTAGCTCAAAGCTTGTTTAGCTTGTGTGGCACCTTGTCGTGCTTCTGTCGCAGCACTGCCCCTCATCCAGCCCAGGCAGAACCGAGGCGCAGAAGCGGAGAAGCAGATCAGAACCCGACTCCCCGTCTTCTTGTCTTCATGTCAATTATTGTAGATGCCTTATTCGGCTTGATCTGCCTGGATTGATGCACATCACGATAATCACTCGCTGGTCGAAAGAGACAGGGATAGCTCAGTGATGCAGCAGCCCTAACCAACCATGCCATTAGCTCGGCTCAGCCCAGGCTGACGCTGGGAGAGCCCATGAGCCAATGTCGCACCTAATCTTGACCGACCCCGAGGGGAAATTCGTCCTCTCGGTGACGGACTCGGCCTTGTCTTTCGGTGTATCGGGTCTCGGGCCACGGACTTAGAGGGCTTCTCTTGCCCGAGCGCTCTTGACGTTCATCGGCGTGCATTATCAACCCAACGCGACCATTTGTAGTTGCAGTGGATGTCAACACCCTAATCCAGCTATTTGTATGCCATTCTTGTTGCTGCAATAGAGATGGCCGTTAGGCAAGGCACTTTATAGAGCATAAGGTGAGGGTCAAAGAATGAGTCAAACGCCCCATCCTTTCTATTTGCCCGTACTTGATTGATGTTTTAAAACATTTCATTGCTAAAGGATAGCTTTTCTATCATAAGATTATATGATACTGATGGGAACCCCCTAAATGCCAGTAACCATCCTCAGCTGCATGCCCAAAAGGGAACCAAGTAGATCAACTGGTGATTCTCCCCTGTGCATTACATCGGCGCCATTCCTTCAAATTGATGCTACTGTTCCGTCGCCAAACAAACGTGACCCTAGTAGCTGAAGCTGAAGCGAAGATAAAGGCCAATGACAGCAGAACATTAGATTTTCTCCCCTCACATCTGACCTTGGCATCGGCTTTACTGAGGATAAAGCCGAAAAGATTGATCTGACGCGTCAGCGCGAGAGGCTCTCAGACTTTCGAATTGATGACATTCGCGCATCAGCAACTTCAACTTGACGCAAGGGAAAGTCCAATGACCATCGTATTCTCTTGGCATGCAGCTGCAGATGATGTGTCTTAGTTGCCAGCCACTACAATTACGAGGCATTTTCTGAATTCGTATGCAAGGAAAGGTTGTACTAAGTTATTGGCTTGAGTATAAGATAGAGCGAGTGAATTCATGTCCCACTATCGGAAACCATCTCCATCTAGCCTCATTGCATCTTCGCCCATCAACTGCACTAATGACAAGCATGCGTTTTACTTTTACTCTCATTTCTACCCTCTGGGCGGCTACATTGGCTAGTCCAACTCCTCACGCCCAAGGCACCTGGGAAATCCTATCCCCTATCCCCATCGCACCACGCCAGGAACATTCAGTCGCTGCCCTCTCAGACACCACCCTTGCCATTGTCGGTGGGATTATCCCAAATCCAGACGGAGAGGGTATCAACACAACCTCGATAGTACAACTCTACGATATCCCCTCCGACAAGTGGCGATCAGTTGCTCCTGCGCCTATCCAAGTCAACCACCCTAACGTTGCGGCGGTCGACGGCAAGATCTATCTATTGGGTGGGCTTTTTGACGCTCCTGACGGTGCTTGGAAAGCCTTCCCGGACTCTTGGGTCTACGATCCTGACCGAGACGAGTGGTCGCCACTGGACCCTATTCCAGACGGCGAAAAGAGGGGTAGTGCCGCCATGGGTGTCTACGGAAGCACCATTTACATGGCGGGAGGCATGCGTACCTTGGTTCCTGCCCCAGGCGGAGAACAAGATACCGTCGACTTTGTGTCAGCCTTTGACACGATCTCGTCAAAGTGGATCAGGCTTCCCAAGCCAGCGAAGAAGATTCCCGAAGGACGGGATCATGCGGGTGTTGCTGTCGTAGGAAACAAGTTCTACGTTCTGGGAGGAAGACTCCGAGGCCAGCACAACGTCAAAGACACCGTCTTCGTCCTCGATCTCAAGAATTTGTATAAGGGATGGACCACCAGCAGGGCAAGAATGCCTACTCCCCGTGGAGGTGTCGTTTCAGGTACGGATGGGTGCGAGGTTTACATCATGGGAGGCGAGGGCAACACTACCCCTGGAGCAGAAGGTATCTTTAATGACGTCGAGGTGTTTGACACTGGGGCTGAGACTTGGAGGAAGCTCGATGCTATGAGACTTCCTAGGCACGGAGGGTCGGCTGTGGCGGTCAATGGTGGGATTTACCTTCCTGGAGGAGGCACGAGATTGGGTGGTTCTCCTGTTGAGGTTTTGGATGTTTACTGGCCTTGAGGGTTGGGGCAGAAAGGTTGTTAGAACTGAGGACTCAAACTGAGTACTTGTTTGTGGTACCTACAAAGGTGGTCACGTTCATCAAGGGCGATCGACTCGAACATAAAACCATGATAGGCACGATGTTTCGTTACAAGATCCCGGCGTCCCAATCAATATTCAATCCCGTACCATGCAACGTTGCCATTGTTGGGCCCCGTTCGGGTTATCCGACGCAACTTGGTTGGTGTCTGTCGGTTTATCCGCCAAACTCCCTGCCAACCCCTCCAACTCACCTTAGATGGAAGGCTGATCAACACCGAGAATCGAATGCCACCTGGAATCCAGAGATAAACCACTTGGCGTCCCGTGGGGAATGGAGATATGGCGGGGAAACTTGATGCACGTCGGGAGCATTGTCGGGATGGCAGCAATGAGGGGATCCAACATTCGAACATGATATAAACCAACATGTTTTCCCCAATGATACTTGTTCATTAGCTCGTGGTAGAAATATTATTTCGCATTGAGATGAACTCGAAATGCGTCTCTCAATCTTAACCCTCTTGACCTCTGTCATCTTGTCAGCTGCTTCAATTCTTCCAGGCATCCCCACTGCCAACTTTACTCCCCGGAAACATACCAAGGCGGTTGATTTCTCCTTGTTCACTTCCATTATTGTCGATGCAAAATACGCCAACGTCCGTGATCACAATGGACAGACGCTGATACCCCCTCCTTGGCCGAGTTTACGGAAACCTTCGCGGAAGATTTGTCTTCTTTGGGGTTTAAGCTGGCAACAAGAGTTGGTTCCAAGCCTCGTCCAGGAACTATCTTCTTGACCCTCGGTCGAACAGGCGACTATCTGGATGTCGCTGGCCGAGAGACCTCTGAGGGTTACTCAATCGATGTCGACAAGTCCATCACCGTGAAAGGCGCCAGTCCGCTCGGTGTTTGGTGGGGGACTCGGACCATACTTCAACAGATTCTACTTACAGATGGAAAATTGCTGCCTGGAAGTATTCAAGATAGTCCCGGATGGGGAGCTAGAGGAATGATGGTAAGCTTCATGGTCCGAACATCCCATGAACTAGAGCCCTCTCACTAACACAGTGTTAGCTCGACGCAGCTCGACAGTACTATCCTCCTCGCTTCATCATGGAGCTCTGCTCATACATGTCCTTCTTCAAACGAAACACCCTCCATTTTCATCTCAGCGACAATCTTTGGAACAACCCAGAACTCTTCGACTTTGAAGAGCAGATGAGACTGTACGCCACTTTCCGACTGTACTCTGATGACCCGCGAGTCAAAGGTCTAAACAAGAGGCCGGAGGAGTCTTATACGCGCCAGGTCTTTGACGACATCCAATTCAAGTGCGCTGCCCGTGGAGTCACTATTCTGCCTGAGATTGAGGCTCCAGGTCATGCTTTGGTCTTTTCTCAGTGGAAACCTCAGATTGGCATGTCTTCTGACTACACTCTGCTCAACATCACTCATCCGGAAACTATCCCTGCCGTCAAGACGGTGTGGAAGGTGTTTTTGCCATGGTTCCACAGCAAGACCGTCTCCATCGGTGCGGACGAATACAGAGACAGCAGCCTCGACGAAAAGTAAGCAAAGAGCCTTTGGCCTCCTAACAGGTCACTAACTCTGTGCCCAGTGCTCTAACAGCAGGGTACGAGCGGTTCGTAAACGAGTTGAACCACTTCATCACCCAGGAATCCGGGAAGAAAGTCCGCATCTGGGGAACTTTTCCGCCATCCTCGGGCAGCAACGTAGACAAGTCAGTCTCAATCCAGCACTGGGCCAACTTTGAAGCGCACGCCGTGGCGGACTGGCTCGCCAACGACTACAGCGTCCTGAACTCGGGAGATGACCTGTACGTTGTGTCGAAATGGTCAAGCGGTTACCCCCAGGTCCTGAATCAGACCTTCATCTTCCACGGGTCTCCTGATGGGAGTGCTTTTGCGCCGAACATCTTTGATCCTGTCAACGAGACCGAAAATACTTCCCGCGATGACCCCAGGATCGAAGGTCACATCGCTCCCTTGTGGACTGACTGGGGTCCCAACTCGACTACCGTCCTGGAGACGTACTACAGTTGGCGAGATGGCCTTCCGGCTCTTGCTGACAAGCAATGGGGTGGCAAGTTGACTGAGGAAGAATATCCGTCGCTCTTTGAAGCCCTTCAACCTTTCGTTCCCAGCCAAAATCTAGATCGTCGGATTCCATCCAAGGGCTCCACAATTCTAGAGTATGACTTTACCCACAACTCTCGCCAGGATATAGTCAAGGACAAGTCAGGCAACGGCTATAATGCCAAATCAACCTGCAAACTTTCCAAGAGAGGAGTCCTTCTTTTACCCTCTTGCAAAGTGACAACTCCTCTATCATCCAAGGGACGAGACTACACCTTTTTATTTTCCATCAATCCAACATCCAAAAACCCCGGACCAATCTTCACTGGGCCTGACAGCTCACTCTGGGCCGGGCACGGAAACACCACCAACGTAACCCTCGTGGCAGACGACTCGGCTTACACCCTAAACTACACCTTTCCTCTCAACAAGTGGACGAATGCCAAGCTAATAGGCAAAGGGCCTAGGACTTTCCTCGCTATTGACGAGCTTGAGCCAATGGAGTTTCTCACCAAGATTGGCATCCGTGGTAGACGATATGTGTGGGACAAGATTGCTGCTGAGGCTCCGTTGAACATCATTGGCGGAGGAGACTTTGAGGGTATGCTGGGCCATATCAAATTAGAAGATAATGCGTGAGTGTCCATTCTTAGCTTGTACAGACTTAATTGCCCGAGTTGGAGCTTGTGACTTTTTAAGAGACGCTTGAACTAATAGGCCATGTGTTTTTTTTATCTTCCTCTCTTATATGTTTATAGCTAGTCAACAAGTACTCAACACCATTTCCATTTTTTCAACAATCATCTGCCACTCCGCCTGCACACCAGCCTGCACACCAGCCTGTTCCTTAATCGTCTCCTCCCACTTCTTCAGGAAGAAACCCATGCACTCACAAACCGGGCTTTCTGGCATTCTTCAGCGGCTAAACGGTTGTCTCGTGCCCCTGCGTCTAGAGACACTACCTTGTCTCGCATCTGTTTGGACTGATTAACAAGATGCTATTTTCCGTTCTTGATCCTATTCCTATTAAGCAACTCTGAGTGTGCCGTGATCAACTCGGCATATTGCAAATGAAGGGCATCGCGAACCTCTTCTAGGTCTTGCTGCCACTCATGCACCTCCTCAGAGGGGCGTATTTGAGCAATCTGATCCTCTTCGGCGATTCTCCTGTAGAGCTGATTGCGCGCACTCTGGTCAGCCATGTGCTCAAGGGAGCTTGCCGCGGCTTGCTGGATGAGGGACCGGTCCATGGCATCGGCTGCTGAGAATCCGACATTCCCACCATCCAATGAACTCAGCGGTGTCGGCGACCACTGACAGAGGGGCGGCATTCTCTATGGCCGCCTGGTTCACGTTGGCAGCACTTAACTCGAAGAGGGAATCTCAGAATGCCTAATATTTTTTTAAGGGGAGGTAGTATAAAGCTATTTAAGTTTAGAAACTCTACGTGGTTTCGCCTGATACTTTAGCTCTTCATTCTAGTTATGTATTCTCTCCTATTAATATTTTTAGTATAGCTAGCATATTTAATAACTCCAGTCAGATTCTTGAATCTAATTAACCTAAGATAATAATCTCCCTTGAACAAGATATGCCAAAGTTCGGCCCAGGGCAGCGCTCAACCCTATCCCATACCTCCGATCCAGTATTAGCTCCCAAGTATAGCCTCATAACACCAGTTCTTGTAAATTTGTCCTCTCCTTCAAATTTCATCATCGACATCACGTACAGCCAGGAATTGTACGTGGACTTTCCACGAACCTGGATGGAAAGATAACTCAAGGCAATGCAAGTAAGAGGAACTGTCGGCCCCTCCGTGTCTAGCATGGAGCAAGAGGTCGCTAGTTCTTGCTTCTGGAATGTGAAGGGGCCTATCTTTACACTGTCGAATTGGCGGCCTCCGGTATACTTACGCCGAGGGACGTCTATTGTAAAGACCCATCCCGCAAGTTCGAGGAACTGTATCGCCATACCTGTTTGGTATTTTTGGAGAATGTTGTCTCGTTCAGACTCCCAAGGTGCCACCGGGTCATCGGAAAATCCAACTCCAACCTGTACAAGTGCCTCGAAGATGCCGTCGTTCAAGGCGAAGCCCCTTTTTGAGAGAATCTCCGATAGCGGCCGGAGGTGGAAGTGGCAGACAAGATCATCGGATAAGTACCAGCCTGTCCAACTCCAACTGGGGAATCCCTTTCGCCGCCTCATCTCACGCCACAGCTCCGCGTGGAGCGGCATTTTAATAGGCCCAGGGTTCCATGAGAGACCGTAGACCAGCGCATCGGTGTTGGTCATCTTGGAGAAGCCGAGTGAGTATAGAGGGACACCGCAGAGATTCTGGACTGGTGACTCGAGAGACTCAAAAGCTCGGAGAATGCCTTTAAAGGCGTCAAGAATGTCGGTGTCGAAGGTCAACTCTCTCCTTGAATACTCGTTGACCATGGTCGAAAACTCTTTGCAGGGCAGTTGGTTTGTGATTGATCGAAATACCAAACCGGTGGCTAAATTTTGGATATACTGGGCCGATGGTTTGACAAACGGTAGCCTCCAAGTGATAGAGGGCAGAGCGACATGTTCCGTATAGCGCAGCTGCCTGCACTGAAAATATGTCTGACTTTTGGTAAAGACCAGCTGCCGTCGTGACAGGAAAGCCTCCTGGTAAGTCCATCCTCGTTTGTTCCAGTGCGAACTTTCAATTTCCTCAATCATATCAGGTGGCATCAAACAAAGCCTGTAACGCCCGATAGTCGTGGAAATCTGCTCCTTCCGAGGCGTCGCCCTAGCTCCAGGCAGCCCGGTCCCAGGGCCATCACCAGCGGCAGCGATGATTGTCAAGTCTGAGTTCCAATAGATGTCGCCCATGTTGCGAAGCTGTACATGCTTCGCAGCGTGATCAGTCGGAATGCAGTATCTGTCCACCCAGAGATATCGATATCCAAGATTCAGTGTGACTTCAATGGCGTCGTTGATGACCTTTGGGGCGTGAATAGGGATGCGATTCTTGAAAGTTGGTTCAATAGTGGAGCTCTCGCCCCAGACGTAGCTAAGTGTGAGGTAGGATGAAGTATTTTCCAATGACTCCCAGTCGACAATGCCTCGATTGGAGCAGTCAATTACACGAAAATTCGGAATCTCGGGACGCCGGATGCCAGCACAGTCATCTCCATGCTGCTCTTTGCAAAAGACAAGCCCTTCTTTAATCCGTGTATAGTCGACCACTTGAGGGATGGGAATGAATGATCCATTTGCAGGTTTGTCCTCAGATGAATGATAGAAGATATGGCAGTAGTCACCATTCCATATTCCTGTCGGTGAAGGAACCGGCTGAACTTTGAAGAGCACAGCGCCTTTGGCGATTTGGATGGTCCATTCAGGACCATCTTCTAAGTCAATGTAGTACAGTTTGCAGTCTGGCGACAGAGTGGTAAGAATCTGCCGGAAAAAATCGCATGCGATGCAGTCGACGCCGCCGGACGTATCCAAGGCACGATGCTCTTCAAAAAGCTCGTGAGTGGGCGCTATGCTCTGGCCATCGTTGATCGCATCCAGGATGTCATGGAAACTCCTGCAGAGATTGCAGAGTGGCATAGAGAGTCCAGCCATCGTAGCGACTGAGCAAGCCCCCTTCCGCTACAGGGTGTTGATCTTTGTTCAGTGCTGTGAGGATGGGAGAGGGCGGTTTTGCTGTTGTTCGTGTTTTCTTTCTTTCTCATCTTTCAGGCATGATCATCGTATAGAAAGGTAAATAAGGTAGTTCCTCAAGAAGTATGCTCATTTAAGCAAAGATTATAGAGGCTGTGTAGAGGCTGTGCCTTCACACCTTTTCTCTTGCATAAGCAGCCACGCGGGACAACGCCGCTCGCCCTATAGAAATTGCACATGAGAACCGCCCTGTTTTCAACCCGATGACACACTGGTCTGGGTCTGTATTAACCAATGCCTCATTCCGTCCAGATTCAGAATATCTTAGAAACAAGGTTGACTGCACTGCTCTATAGACATCATAGCTAGTAGGGACATATCTACGTATCATCTGACTAAATCAAGGTAAATACCTGGGGAGGCTGACCCTTCAATGTCGTGACTAGTTCCCCTTCCATGATACCATGTACATAGCAAGGTCCAACAACCACAAACTTGTTTGCACCCGCTTCACTCTTTCTTAGCAAAAAGGGCAAAGACAACCCAAAAATCACAACTACCACGTCACCTTCCTTCATCGGCTCGGGCCCAATACCCATAAAACCACTAGAAGTCATAAAAAACCGCCGAGAAATGCAACCTCTCAACATGCAAGCGTGGAACCATATCGGATCATTTAGAGCAGTGGCTTCCTGAAAAGCGCGCCATGCTCTATTGAGAAATGAAGTGGACTGTGAAAATCGGTCCATAAACTTTTCGAACCAGGCTTTTGCTGAGTTGATGACTTCGCTGGATGCGTCGGCCCTGTCGTCGCCGTCGTTCCAGTTACCACAAAGGGTATAGACAAGTGCCTCCAGCACGGCATCGGGTGACTGATAGGACCGTTGCAACAATCCTGGCGTGGTGATTTGGAAGGATTCTGCGAGGTTCAAGGCTGATGTGACAAACTCAATGTCCTCGCTGCGAGGTGGGTAATGCGAAGCAGGGTTGCTGTTCATGTTTGCAGTTGTCTGCGCCGCGGTTTTCAGACCCTTGTTCAGGATTTGTACACGCTCGAAAGCGTACCCTGAGACTTGAAGTGTATTTTCTTCATTACAGTCAATATCCATCTTCCTACTCAGGCTCGCATTGAAAAGATCCCGAGGCAAACCCATCGCCTTTAGGGGTTCTGTCCAGAGAGGAACCCACGAGGGACAATCTGGTATTGGCCTGTCGTCACTTAGCTCCACCATATGGAGAGGATAAAGTGTGGCATGGCTGAGGATAATAAACCAGGTAGCATCTCGAAAGACTTCAGCCGTTGGTTCATTGTAGTCAATAGCGACGAATCTCGACAGATCAGAGCGTTTGGGGTCTGGGTTGACAACCTCGCTAGCCATGCCCAAGACGGCAAAGACATGGTCTACAGGTTTCGTGGCTTTGCGTTGACGTGAATCGTTGAGGAGAGGGAGGAGATAGTTAGTGCGGCCCGGTAGTTGACGTATGTGACCGAGGTACCGGATCTCAAGAAGGGGTAGTCCTATCCAGACATCCTCTTTACTGCGCACTTTCAGAGAGTACGAGATTGAGAGCCTTGCTTGTTCCAACATGTCGATGGCTCGTGCAAAGGGTTCCCACTGTATCTCCCAGTCACCCATCATGACTTTGGCCTCTTGGGCCATGACAACCTCTTGGACAATCCAAACTCGGTGAAACCATGGCTGTTCGAGGAACCCCGTCAGTATGGCCCATTCGGGAGCATTAGCCTCCGGGAAGCCGATTGAACGTGGTTCACCCTGCCCGGTCTCAACCGTGGCTCCCGGTACGGGAGTATAGCTGGGATCCTTGCGGTTTTGTCTCCCGTTCCGCAGAGCTTGTGCTAGAAAGCTCAAGATGACGGGCATGTGACCAAGCTCACTCAAAAGAATATGGCCAAAGGCAGTATCGAGCTTGCTAGTCTTCACATCAGGAAAGACTCGCGGTACGCCCTCTGCGGTAACCAGTGTTGTACCGAGCCATATACGGACAACCTTGGCCGACGTGTAGATACCGCGCATGCCTTTGACCTGCTCCGCGCACTCTTTCAAGTCTGCCTGGTTGATACAAAGCGCATCAATCCATACAAACTCAGTCGTTTGATCTGAGCATGCCTTGACCCTCCGAGACTCGATGACTTCCACTTCATTGCGATTGTGGGCAAAGTTTTTCCATGGATGTTTGCTAGAATGAAGTATATGGTCGGTGTCGAAGACACCCACGCCGTGTTGGGCAGGATTTCCCACAGCAGGGAACGGTCGAAGAGCGCGAAGGGCTGATTCGAGATTTGCCGTGATGGTGATGGACGAGCCATTACACGAGATAGGGTCAGGGCTCAAATCTTTTCCCCAGACATACGAGAGGGCATCATAGCTAGGCGCCGTGTTTCGGTCCGGAACCACCGTGAGCTGAACAGAGAGGGGATCCGCTGGCCAACCGGGCTCTATCCGTAGGAGACGTATCGAGGTTGCCGGGTTCGGTAGCTTCTGGTAGATTTGGGAGCTCATGTTTGACTCGATGCACTGAGCTCACAGCATTCATGTTGATAAAAGTAAAAGTAGAACCAAACTCGAAGATTTAATTCTGTTTACTGCTGTCTTGCCGCCAGCCGGATTTCTAAAAATAGGCGCCCGGTATGTTGGCCGCTTGAGGCGACCCAAGCTGAAAAGAAGCCGCCAGGCATGGGCGAGTATAATACAGGGTCTGCCCGTCTCTTTTTGCAGCCTGAAAATCACGCTGCGAATATTCTGTCGAGAACTATGGGCCTTTCTTTCAAGGAAAAAGTCCGCTTGTTTGGTGACGAGGTCAGGTCGTTGAACTTCTGCAAGTCAAATGTTCCAACACCATCATGGCATGTCCGCTAATCACAAGCTCCAGATATTTATGCACAATGGTCAGCTTCTACAAGTCATAGATCTCGGGGCATGTACTAACTGCAATATCGGTTAGGTGGCTTCTTGCAACATTGATAGCCGAGATTGTGACGATCATTCTGCTTTTAACAGGCGTGATAGAGAAAAACTACATCCAGCCAGAAGGCGATGTATTTATTGGGTTTATTAGCACGTATGTCCTCTTCTTTTTCTTCCTCTCGCTATTTACACTAACCTCGAATTGCAAGCGCATCTATCCTCGCCATTGTCACTCTGCAACTCTGGCTCGTTGATGTCACCGAAACCCGTATAGATCGATCCATAGGGGACACCCTATTCAACGTTCTTTTCTGGGCTGCCTTGGATGTCGTACATTGGGTCGCGTTCGCCTGTGATCTGCCGTATATGATATCTGGTGCTTGTCTTGCTGTCGGCGTGGCCTGCTATACGATGGCATATCTGCGATGCCATGCGCGGCGGACCACGGTGCTCGCTGGTGGCACTGGCGTGGAGTATATGATGATGGTTTTACCTGCCCATAACTTGAAGGGAAAGATGCTTGGCCGTGGGTGAGATGGACAAAGTGAACGTCACGAGCTTCCGGGTTGTGTATGGCTGGCCGGGAGTAATCATGCGTTGGTTAAAAAGAATACAAAACTCTTAAAAAATAGAAGTTGGATTTTGCGCAGAATCATAGAAATCTATTCTTTATTATAGTTGTAGCCCGGCCCTCGATGGGTTAACTGAGCCCGAAGATCGCAGAATCATAGATGATACATCATAAGAGAAAGACCCTAGATTATTGTTGTATTATTCTCACCACAGAATAGCGCAGGCCAAACGTTCTGGACGAATTGAATAGAGATCCAAGCCAACGTAAGCAGGGCTTGCCATAGCCCTCCGTACCATGCCATAGGTAAAAGTCACATTCGTAGTGTAGATGTATCGTATTGTAGTAGGTAGCTAAGTAACAAGAATGGACCAAGACCAAAAACGCCAATCCAACATCTATTTGATTATACGACTTGTACCAACATAAACAAAGAGTCATCAACTCCATTCGTCCCATGCAAGATGCCCACACGCACTGTCGTGCCAAGGATCACGATCTAATGTCGGCCTGTACTGATTTTGATGCACCTCATCGTCCGCCTCCCAAAGGTCTTGTCTCGCCCTTTTCATCATCGCTGTCGTCGCTGTCGCTGTCGTCGCTGTCGTCGTCACTGTCATCGTCACTGTCGTCTCCGACAGCGTAGTGCTCCGTGTCGTCAGCCGCCAATCGGTCGTTTGACTGGTCTCGATTGTCTCGATAGTCCTCAAACTGCTCGTCGTCGCTGCCCTCGGCGAAAGCATCATAGAGCTCTCCACCGCGGGTCCTGCGCGCCTTGGCACCAGCAGCCTTCTCACCAGAGTTCAGGCCCTCGGCTTCTTCATCGTCAAGTAGCTCGAATTCGTAGTTGTTACGGGAACTGTTGCGTAGACGACGGCGACGGGCAATCCAGAAGTAAATACCAAGACCAATGCAGAAGGCTGAGATCAGGCCGATGGCTCCGTAGATCCAGATCTGAGCCTTCTTGGAGGCACCAAAGCTTGGGAGCCACGAGACCCAGGATGACGAGGCCGAAGTGGATTCCTGGGCAGCCTCTTCAGTGCCAGAGGGGCTGGCTTCTTCCGTGCCGCTGGGGTTAGCTGGGTTTGTAGGTCGCTCAGGATGGCTGGTAGGCTTTTCCACCAGGGTACCCTTGGTGGCTGAAGCAATCGAGGTAGTGGAAGCAGGCAGAGTTGTGGTCTCAACAATCTTGTCGTGATCATCGTCATCGTGAATATCGGGCATGGGCAGCTTGGTGGCCTTGTCGGCGTCGATGGCCTCACCCCACAGCTTCAGGCGCCAGTCAATAAACTTGCCCTTGAACTGGTTCTTCTCGGTATCGCGAACAATGATGGTCCACTTTCCAGCACCAGACTCACCCCTGTTCAATGTTAGCGTATATCCACAGCGCGGTACGCAATAGACTTACCAGTGCACCACACTCATAAAGGTCCAGTCGACATAACCCTCGGCCTTGGCGTCCCGCTCTCGCGAGACTGCAAGGTGGCTCACCACGTTCTTAGGGCTGATGAGATCAACACTGAGATCACCACGTCGTTGGTGCTCGACGTTCATGGTGACAGTGACATGCTCTAGGCGAGCGACATTGGCATCCTTGAGCATGTCTTGGGTCACCTCAAAGGTGACGCTCAAACCGTCTCGGCCCTCGGGGATGGGCTTCTTGATGTGGATCCAAGGAGAAAAGTACCATGTCTGAGGCTTGACCAACTCCCAGTCCTTCGCCTTCTCAACCAGAGCCCACGAGTCAATCTTGCCGTATCCAAAGGTGTGGCTGAACTTCTTTCCAATCGCCGTATCCTGCTGATTGGCTTCGTCGCCCTCAATGGGCAAAGCCGTGTCCATGGCAAGGTACTGCAGGTCTCTCCAAGTCAGGTCGGGCCGAACCTGGAGCACCAGAGCAAAGATACCAGCCGCAAGGGGGGCAGCAGCAGATGTACCACCATGGGCCTTGTAGCAGTTGTTTTTTCCAACATCGGTAGTGTGAATGGCGTCGCCGCTGCCACTGCTGTAGGTGACAACCAGCTGAGCTGAGCACTCTTCCGAGTAGTAGGGGTGCTGTCCAGTGCGGTCAACAGCTCCCACGGTGATACTGTAGATAGAATTGGTGTATCCGTCAAAGTTGCAGTTGTCTCCAGCACCGGCACCATTACCACTGGCAAAGACATAGATGGAACCAAGGCCACCACGGCCCTCCTGAATCGCCTTGAGCATTGCCCTCCGGATCACCACATCAGGGGCCTCCATGGTCTGGCCATCATCAGAGGGGCCCCAAGAGCACGAGTAAATGTGGTTGTCGTCGTACTTGTACATGAGCGCCTCAGCCTCATCCGCGTCGCTTATCAGCTTGCTGAGAATTCGGAGTCCAGCAACCTTGGAGTCGTAGGCAACACCAACGCCGCAGACATCGTTACGAGCAGCCGCAACCTCACCGGCGCAACGAGTTCCGTGTCGATCGTCGTCCAGCTCAGGGGCGGGGACAGGGTCGTTGTCGTTAAAGTCCCAGGAACCAGCGGCGAAATAATTGGGCTTAAGATCATCGCTGTTCATATCCAGGCCGTCATCAACAACCGCCACAGTAACGTTTTGTCCTGTAATTCCGTCCAGCCAAAGGCCAGTCACGTTGACATCGTGTCCCAGCTGAATAGGGTTGTAAAGATGCCATTGTTCTGTAAAAATGGGGTCGGCAATCTCCAGCTCCTTCATGATCGTGGCCTGGTACTCAGCAGCCTTGTCTCGGGCCGCAATATCGATTGTCTCATGGCCATTGCCCCGGCTGGCAACAGGCAAATCTCTCGGGCGCGGAGGGATGATTCGCTTCTCAAGATGCTTGCGCGCAAGTTGCTTCTTGGACAGAAGAATACCATCGAGAGGGTCTGAGCCACCAATGTCTCGTTTCCTCCTCCTGCGCTCAGTAATTTCTCGTTTTACTACATCGTGTTCGACTTTGGGGGCGCGGAATACGTGGTGGTCATCGAGTGCACCAAGCTGACCCTCGTGGGTGAGTCCAAGGCGGCTGGCGATCTGATCGGGCGCTGTCGAGCTGTCGAGATGCAGGACGTAGTAGTCATTATTGGCGTAGTCTCGGGCGATCTTGGAACCGTGGGCCAGCGCGGTCAAGCCGGCGATGCTTAGAAACGAGGCAATCTTCATGTTGAAGGAAGGGAGTGAGTCTTTGCAGCGCAAAGACGACGCAAGGAAACGGAATCGAGCGAGTCTAACACATCCAGAGAACCTTGAAACGGGCGATAAACAAAGAATCGAGAACTGTAGAGGGCGACAGTGTCAGCGCTGAAGAGATCAGGACGTCGCGAAGGTTTGCATTTGATAGAAAGCTGACGGGTCGGATATTGCCACGCGCAATCCGTCCGACAAGCCGGTACAACCAGGGCATTATCGACAAAGGGCGCACAGCGGATTCTGAGCAAACAGGGAATCATCGTACCTAGTAATCGGCCAAAAACGACGCGGTGATGAGCGCGGGCTCCAGGGTCGGGGATGGAGAGAAAGAGAAGCCCAAACTCGGGAGCTGTTTTGCGTCGCTGGTGATGTCGTGGCCTCCAACTCAGAGCGGAAGGTTACCATGTACAAGACAGGTACTAAATTGCGGCTGGAACCTGGAATAGGGGACCACGGCCGGGGGGCGGTTACTGGGTGCCTACAGGGAAGAGCACGCGGCCACCTTCTACTGTTTGGGCAGGCAATGCCACATTAACCCCCCGACTGCGCCACAATCTAAATCTGGGAGCGAGGCCAGCTGGCGCCTTTTGGTTGCATGAAATGCTGACTACAAAGTATCGCCGAAGTAGACAAGTTCTTCTCAGACAAAGATGAACAGGATCGTCAGCCAGTGAATGTTGACAATAATTCTTCTGCCTGGATTCCATCTCCTTTTCCTTTCACATCTCTGTATTTCCCTGACACATCGTAATGTGTCCCCCTCGGTTACGCGTAACCCATCTACCGGCTGGCTCAAAACTTCATGATGACTCCCACCAACAGCATCTCTTATTCAACGACGCCACAGCTCCGCCATCTGAGACGCCACTCCTGATGGATCTCGTCCACGGCCAGGTCTCGACCCGTGCTCAAGATTGCATGGCGCGCTACGGTCGAGACGGTAAATCAATAGGCGGCTCAATAGGCGGCACGGCCCCGAGCAGGGGCATGTCGGGGAATGAGCATCGTATAGGTAGGTAGGTTGCGACGCGATTACCCCTGTAATTGATAGACCATGGGAGTGACAGCTCACGTCGGGCATTTCTTGCATCAATAGCTTCAAACCTCTTAATTCTAGCAAATCTTTTCTATGTACAAATGCCTATTACCTCTATAATCTTGTCCTAGCGCCCCAACGCCTTTCTTAAACACGTACGTCAATCGTCAATCCCCCCCTCTCACAGCGATGCCTCCTTGTGAATCTCAATGCTTGGAGGAGCCCCTGTCAACGCCTTGCACTGTGCGTAAATCACAAACTGCCCTCCCACAAGACCGCATGTCATGACCACACGAGGTCCCAGGCCCGACAACAGGAGCCGTTTAGGTCCAAATTCCTTTGCCAGTTGAAACATGCGGCTCGTCGCGCCCTGCTTCGGATCGCCGGCGCCCTTGTTGATGGCCGATAGCAGCGTGTCGGCGGGGTGGGAGAGCACGGCCGCTGCAGCACCGGCAGTGACGCCCGAGGTGAGCTCTACTGCTGTTGACTCAAGCCGTGTGAGCTTTTCCTTGCGCTCAGGACCCATAGCGCGATAGATGACCTCGTTGACTGCTTCGTGGACCGAAAATTGACCAACAGCAAAGGGAACCTGCTTGAACAAGAGGGGAACAAAGCCAGAATAGAACCCCTTGAAGCCTTCCTCACGTGCCATTCTCCCAAAGCCCGACACCAATCCATTGGCGTAGCCCTTCTGAGAGACGAGACGGATACGGGTAGCCTCGAGTGGACACAGGAGAATATCGGCAAAGAACTCGGCGGATGCACTGGCAGTGAGGTAGATGCCTGTCCGGTGGTCGACGGCCTTCTCAGGTCCTCCGATGAGGGTGATGTACTTTTTCTTGAAGAACTCGTAGCCAGCAAACTTGGCGCCGCCCTGGACCAGGTAGCCAACAGCCGTAGGACCAAAACCCGTGAGAAGCGCTGATGCGCCCTCCTTGGCGACAATGGTACGACCAGCCTTGAGCATGTTGTAACCCTTCAAGGCATCATCGACCTGAATCCTCGTCTTGACGACATCAATTGGCGTCGCGGCCTTTGCCTGTTAGCTCAAAGCAATACGACATGTGAAGAAAGCACTTACACCATGCGTAGACGTCGCCGCGAGGGCGCCGGCACCAAAGAACTTGACATAGTCACTAGGTGTGAAATTGGGCACTTCGGATTGCTTGGATGCCATTTTGAATGTCGTTTATTTTGAGGCTACTGCTGTTGTGTTGAAAAAGTCGCGTCTGGCTGCTTTTATGTTGCGAGACTTGATGACGTCGTTCCGTGGCAGCCGATCGGAAACCTTGGTTCACGGCCGTCGACACGGCGCTTTGCCGTCATCGGGCCGCTTTGACATTTGGGGGTTTTCTTTACAGATAAGAGGTATTTTTTGTATGAAAATTAAGAAAATCATTTAATCAATGTATCTCGCAAGTTGAGCATATGTCCTCTCTCAAGGTAGGCCGTCGTTGATCACAAGAGCAATGCGTTGAGGTCCTCCGTCGCAAACTGGCGCCCAAGACCGTCAAACAGATCGTCGCCCCAATCCGGGAAAGCAAATCTCGTTGTTATCGGCACCGACCACGGCGAGCCGCTCCGTCTCCGGAACACGGCATTACATGACATCACAAGTTGACCGGTCGTTCCTCGATAACGAGATGTGATATCAATGGGTTTTCGGCATTGTTATCGGCTGTCTATTCGGGGACGCCGGGACCTTGATCACGTGTGCCGCCAGCCGCCATTCAAAGCAGCGCCGTTCGTTGAAAGAACAATTGCACAACAACAAAAAGCAAAAAGAATGTGCTCAGAGACGGCAAAAATTGATGATGAGAGTGGGATTCGAACCCACGCCTATTTCTAGACTGCGAATCGTTGCTAGTTCTTGTAGAACCTGAACACAGCGCCTTAGACCGCTCGGCCATCTCACCTTACTGATTGTTGAAGGCGAGCGATTTATTGAACACTATACTGCAGGTGTTTGCCCGAGGCACAAGCGATTGACTCGACCTGACTTAACTCTTTTGGATACCAGAGTCTCTTACAAGTGTTCAGGAGAGGTTTCGAGCGATGAATGAAGCAGTATGCAAACTGGCTTCGTTGAATCCGAAGGTTGCGTGTTTCTAAGTGGTGTTGGAGTTTCTGACTGATATGAGTCCCAAAACCTTGGCCAAGTTGACGTGGCACTGCAACCTTGCATTTTTTCTTATGAAAGTAGTCTCCTCAATATCTAGTAATGTTCCGAGCTAGCTAACTGTTTCTTGCTAACCGATTTTAACTGACTCGTATCTCTCAAAGTTCCCCGACAACTCCGTAGCTCATCCATCCATACTACCCTATGCCCCCGCCAAGACGAACTGCCAGAACCGAAACCCACTCCCAGACCGACCTTTCCAAGCTCTTATCATCGTATAGTTCCCGTTCCTGACCATCACTAGGCTAGGCTTGGAAACACCCTGCCGTTCTTCTTCCCCGCTTGTGGGGAGACTTTTAGACTCTGTAATTTCGGCCTCGTGCTACCTTGTTGAGTAATTGAGCGACAGTCACGTGCGGAAACTGAGGCTATAACATGGTGAGGCCTGCTTCTTTGCGGTGTTTTCGTCAGGCTTGGCTCCCCGACTTTTTGCAATTTTTCCTTGATGCTTATGGAGGTTGAAGCTTAAGGATCATGTTCAACTACATTATTCTGGCGGCGACTCTTTCGCTGGCCTGTCCAGCCTCAGCCAGCTATGCCTTCTACGTCGGCAAGAACCTCACCAAGGATGGCAGTGTTATCGTCGGAGGCACTGGAGAAGAGGTCTCCAGCCATTGGCTTCAACTCTTCCCAGCCCGCGATCATCCACCAAATGCGACCATCAGTGTGGGTGTCACCAAGGATGCTACCTTTCCCGGAGAGCTCATTCAGATTCCCCAAGTGAACCATACCCTCCGATACATGAGCATGGAGTACTCAGACTATGAGGGTTTCCCAGCACCGTTGACCAATGGCGGTCTTAACGAAAAGGGCGTTACTGTTCGTGATGTTTGGGCCGATAACCGTGACGAGCTTCTCGAAATGACGCCGAACCCCCAACACGGATTGCAGTACAGCGACTTGGCCCGCATTGTCATGGAGAGGGCCACCACTGCTCGTGAAGGCGTCGAGATTATTGGGGATCTGATCAAAAAGTACGGTGAATCGACTTATGGCGGTAACTCTCATCTCATCGCTGACAAGGACGAGGGTTGGGTCGTTTGGGAGATGGCTGGCGGCAAGAAGCTCTGGGCAGCGCAACGACTGGGACCCAATGATGTCAAGGTCCTCTACCCGGGATACATCGAGGACTTTCCCGTCAATTTTGCCCGGAATCCTGACTTTATGGGCTCAGACAATATCGTGTCATTTGCTGTTGAGCAAGGTTGGTGGAACGAGACCTCGGGCAAGCCATTCAACATCTTCAACGTCTACGGGCCTCAGGATCCTCGATACAAGGCCCGCGATGGAGGATACAAGTTCATGTCGCAGGCTGCGCTCGAGAATGCCACCCTCGAGATGGTCCCCGTGACGGAGGAGAAGATGATGGAGAGGGTGAGAGATCCTCGGATTGCCGACGACGAGGCTGGTTACGGCCAGGTTGTCAGCCTTCATGCCGGTATCGATCGCGACATGCTGCGGATTTGGAATGCCCCGACTGGCTCTGTGTCGACGCCTTTTATTCCCTGGTGGCTTGGTGTTCAGTCAATTCCTCCAGAGTATGGCGAGCACCGATACTTGACCACCGGCGCCTCGAGCAGCTTCTTGAACCCCGACTACCAACTCCAGGAAGCCTCCGAGTTTGCTGGCCGAGTGTTCAAGCGGGTGCTATACTACATGTGCTCAGACCCGAACCGCTATCACCCAATCGTAACAGACGTTCTCACGGACTTTGAGACCGCGTCTAGGGTCCAAGTCCACGGTTGGGTGGAAAAGACAGCCTTGACCATGATCAAGCAGGGCGACCGGGAGGCAGCACAGAGTCTACTGACTTTTTATTCGCATACACGTGCTGCTGAGGCGCTTGAGATTGGACATACGTTGAACAATGCTCTTGATGGCTACATTAAACTGACTGGACATTGGCGTGGTCCTGTAGGCAAGGAGATTAATGATAGCGGAGAGGGCAACGAGACGGTCAATTGCCTGGTTGGATATGACCCGGACCAGCCCAAGTATTTACAGCCAAACCCCAAATAGAGTATCAAAGGCGCAAGCCCCAAGAATAAGACCAATTGAACGAGTTGAAGCCATCCCGTGATTGCCGTTCCGTTCCGTTCCGCTTTTCGGTCAAAGTGGATTCGGCCCGGAAGCCCGAAGACCACCCCGGCGGCGCAGTAAAGCCCCGCCTCCCGGCAGCATGATATGTAACTGCCGGGACAAGTCATCCGAAGCTACCGATACCGCTGGCTGTCTTTTGCGGTGTGGATGAACCGAGGGTGGAGGCATCGTGAGTTAGCCGGGAGTCCCGTGGCAACCTGATCGGAGGTCGCCGCGGAAAAACCCCGCTTGTTAATTTGCCCACACACCCCCCGAACTTTCGACTTCTCCGCCAACCAGGCTGTCGTGATATCTAAACAATCCCTTTTCCACAAAAGAAGGGCGGGTCTTGCGATTGAAAGTCGTCATGTCGAAACGAACTTGGTCAGAGACTGAGAATGGCCCCGTCGGAGGTGAGCAGCAGTTTCCTCCACAGATCTCGAGAAAGGTCAAGGCTTGTACGGCTTGCCGGAGACACAAGGTGAGAGCTCATTGGGTCGCAGTGATGGGTAAAGTTGACTAACGGGTGCTAGATAAAATGCTTGATTGACGAGAGTGGCCCGCCATGTCGAAGGTGCGCGGAAAAAAACTTGAGTTGTGTCCTGGGCAAGAGTCTGCAGACCATCCTAGATGAGAAGTCACAGTGAGTTATTCATCTTCAATTGAGTCTTGACGTTGTTTAACGATGGATCAGGTTCTCTCAAGATGTGTTGCAAGATCTTGAACAGATGCATGGCTTTCTCAAGCAAGTCGCTGGAAAACTTGACCTTGAATTACCGGCTCTCCGCTCATCCGCTGGTGCGGAACTCCCTAAAGAAGACTCACCCGGTCAATCAATACCCTCCAACAAGGGCCATCATGTTCCATCTCGAGATAACTCGCCAAAGTTGATGCCAGAAGATGAGGGTCTGCCTTATGTGCCCATCCACTCTCTCTATGCCCTCACCAAACTACGAGCTCTTCGATCTCCCGACGACGTCGACTCACAACACAGCCACGGCATCGATGACTTCATCACAAGACGCTCCATCTCTTTGGCTGATGCAGAAAGACTGTTCAGTTTCTACCGGAGACGCCTAAATCCATACATCTACCTTATCGGCTGCCCCTACGAGTCATTGCAAGAGCTAAGACAGAAAAGCCAGTTCCTACTTGTAGCAATCCTCACAGTTGCTTCACTACACGATTCAACAGCTGATTCACTCTATCCCATCTGCAGCTCCGAGTTTCGAAGGCTCATAGAGATGACAATTTTTGAGAGGCGACTAGACCGTGATTACCTGCGGGCTTTATGCATTGGTTCTTACTGGTTAAGTGATGTATCGTGGATGCTTTCCGGGCATGCGATCCGTCGAGCTGCTGAATTCGATCTTCACAATAGCTACGACAGAGCCATCGAGGATTCAAGTACCGAAGACGCCGACTGTGCAAGGATATGGTATATCCTCTATGTCTGCGACCAACAACTAGCAACCTTGTATGGTCGACCATCAATCGTACAAGAAGACGCTTCAACACAGAGCGTGATCAACTTTCTCCACTGTTCAGTCGCAAATGAAGAGGATCGACGACTTCTCAGTCAAGTTGCGTCGGTCAGTATTCTCAGGAGTATCAGGGAGTTGTTTAGTATCAACAAGGGCAAGCCAATACCGAGGATGCATCTAAATCACATCACACACTTTCGAAAGCAGCTTGACCAGTGGTTTGACTTTTGGACAAAGCAAGTGCAAGGTAAGCTTTTCTTCTAAGATGACACTGTGAAATTATCACTAATCGAGCGTTTAGAGCAATGGCCTGGAATCGGAGGCTTCCCTCGAAAAGGCATCATCCTCCACTACAACTTTGCCCAACTCTACCTCTACTCCCACGTTTTCCGCGGCTTATCCAAGAATGACCCCGTCCCACACTACTTTCTGGATTGTGCCCTCAACGCTATTTCAACTGCGACGACAATCATCGACAAGTTCATAAATGATCCTGATGTCGCCCTGGGCATTGTCGGCATGCCTTCATACGTCCACTCAATGACGGCATTCGCTTCCATGTTTCTCACCAAAGTCGCAACCAAATACGACGATCTGATTGAGAAAGAAAAAGTGTATGATCTAATTACAGGTCTTGTACAACAATTCCGGTCACAACCAGCAGGAAAATGGCATTTAGCCAATCTAATGATCAGTGGCCTGGAGAGGATGGCGCAAACACTCAAGCCTATTGCCTCAGGGGAAGCGGGAATGGGACCAGGTCTCGAAATGGATCCGAGCATGGACACGACAGGCCAGATGCCCGGCGTGGATAACCTCTTTTCTGATTTGGCGGGCGATTTCTTTTTCAACTATGATATGAGCTTTGGTCTTTCTGGCCCATCATAATCGGCACGGAGTTAGCAAGCATGTTCTTTTGGCGAGAAAGGTAGGGCGGAATGTAATCGACAAAATCAAGTCAAGACGTCTCGGCAAAATTCCCTTGATTCTCTGACTAGGGTTACCATTATTTGATGTAACATATACAAATCCATAGCGTTCATACTCAAAAACTTTATCTATTTTAGCTTCTACATTGACTAGGGAGGCCTAAACCTTTAAAAAGAGAGTACTTCACTGTTCCTCGGCTGTAGCCCCTGGCATGGGAAACCTAACGTATTAACTTGGCCGATGTGATTCTTGAAAAGTAATTCAACCTCAGACAGAGCATACCCATAGGGTATATTAAGGCAACCCAATCAAATAGATACAGTTTTACACGGCCAACCCATCATGCCCAATGCGCCGATCTGATTCTGACTTTCAACATGCGTCTTTTCCACAACCTTGCTCAAGGTTTCCTATGGAGATGAAATAAAGTCTTCTTCCGCCTCACAATAAGTAAACAGTCCGTAGTAAAAAAAGGTTTGTTGAGGCATACAAGCTTACAGTCAGTATGCCACACTTTTGGTATAAATAATCAGCCCGTCTCCTTTAGTTCTGATCAGCCAGCATTCCCCCATACATCATCTTTTCATCTCAGCACACTAGAATCAACAACCCATCAACAACAATTATAATGGCAATGGAATTTTTCAAGGCCATGTTTCAGCCCTGCACCACCCGTACCCGTGGTAAGTCGAGTCTTTTCCCCCAGATCCACACGATTACTGACCTTCCAGCCCCCTATAAATCACCTTCGGGCAAGGAGTGGAAGCTACAGTTCCGGCTTTCTTCAGACCCCGAACTCCTGCTGAGTGACCCACAGGGGGACAAGCTAGATGACTGGACTGCTCACCTGGACCTTGTCACCTCGGACCTTCCCAGCCTCATGCATGGCGGCCTCTACTTGACCCAAGAGAATGTTCAAGTGCTTGAGAACTACGTTCATAAGGAATATTCAGAAGAGATAAAGCGCTACTTGCTTCGCCGCTATTTCACCATCGTCGACCCAAAGTGGTCAGGAAAGCTCTGTGTCGAATCATGGAACTACGAGGCAATCAGGGATTTTCGGATTCAGCATCTTTCAGCAGACAAGGTGTATAACGCCAAGGTCTCGAATAGTGATGGGAATTCGGTATACTACTACCACATGTTCAGCCCAGAGAAAAACTCGAATTACCTATATGACGACATGCCCATGAGTGGACTCTGGCCATTTCCCAGAAAGGAAGAGGGGGTGAAAGATCAAGAAGCGTCGAAGGGGGAAGGAGAGGATAGTGATCAAGAGGAGGAAGAGGGGCGAAAAGAGACTGGGGAAGGAGAGGAAGTGTTGAAGGATGAGGGAGGAGGCAACGAGGGAGAGGAGACCAAGTGGGAGGAGGAAGAGCCAGACAGCTTTTCGGCTTGGGAGGAGGAAGGGCTAGATGGTTTTTCAGATTGGGAGTATGGAAACTCAATGATTGAATCGTGGTGGGATTGAAGGACGTCAGCAGTGAACGACAAGACGGTTGCTTGTCTAGATATCTTGATTCGGATGAATACCAGCCATCTAAAGTCACAACCTGAAGTCCTACCTTGCCAGACATTCCCTCTGACTAGATACCTTGACAAATCCGATTCCCATTACACTGAAGGCCTACCACCTTCCTCATGTTTACACAGCTATCCTCTGAGCACTCTCTTCATCCCCGAACTGACCCCTGTTGCACTTTCCTCACATTCTCGTTCGTCCTCTGTTCGTCCTCTGTTTATTCATTGACGTATTTGCCAGACACATGATCAAACAACACACTGAGAGACAGACGGCAACATCAAAACCCCAATGCTGCAAAACACCGTCTCGTTCGTCCTCAGCGTTGTAGTTATGATCTTGTTCGTCTTTCTCTTCTCTTCTCTTCTTTGTTTTCTCCTCAAGTATACGATCAACATGGCCGTGTAAATATCTTCCATCCAACTCACGACAGTTCAGTCCGTGATTCACTGCAGCCATGCTAACTTATATCACTAGCCGTTTCTTTCATCTCCGTTACGTTCGCCGACGGCCACAGCAAGGCCAAACATCTCCACCACAAACACGGTCCGAAGACTCACCAGACCAGAACCCGCACGCCTTCCGTCCCCCCTCTAGACGACATCGAGGCTAAAGGACAGTCCAGGCCACTCAGTAAGTCAGCTCATCCCACCCTTTATGAACTCACTGACGAAGGTGCCGTTCTGTAGAAGCTCACTGGTTGCCTTGCTGCTGATGTTTGTCGGTTTGCCGCTGTGGACGGCGGCGGTACGGGTGGCCCACCATGGTTGATATTTTTATCAACATCATTACAACATCTCTACAAGACAAGATCGCTACAATAGCGTCAACAACAACATCAATACAACAACAGCGTCAACCCAGCTTGCATTGTGCTTGTGTCATTGACTGTGAAAACCTCTGGTGGCCATGGCCTAACACTGATGGCATCTTTGTCTAATACATAGCCAAAACCAGTGATGATTATCATCATAAATGTGTAAATCTTGCATGTAGACTCGACTAACTCTGGCCTCAATCACCTCAAAATGTCCGTCGCGGATGACGAGGGCATCCTGATGTTGAGAGCCAGGATGACCACACTAGCAGTACAGATAGCAAATTATCGAGAGCAAAAGACAAAGTCGTTCAAAGTGTCTTGATATCACGGCTAGCTACCTCACCAACTAACCTCGTCTTCATCCCGAAACGCCCAAGTCCCATTAAACGCCTCAAGCCCGCACAAGATAAAAAAGTCCCTACTCTTCATGGCCTCACGGCACCGCCGTCCTTCTCCATCTCCTGGACGTACTTTTCCCAAATGTCGGCGACGTGACCGTAGAACTCGACGTGTGCGTCGGCCAGACCACCCAGCTGCGACTTCATCTCGATGCGCTTGATGCGCTCAAAGTCGGCCACCTCCTTGACTACCTCGTCGTCAAACATGTCGCTTGTCTTTCGGGCACTCTCTACTTCATGGGTGAGCTCCTCTACCCGCAGTTCCAGCTTTCGGGCACGCTCTCGTCGGGCCTGCTCGTGGTCCACGCCGCGAACGTCTTCAATCTTGGCTCGGAGGAATCCACCTGCTCCACCGCCAGAGCCGTGGCCAGACTGTAGCGTGTCGCGCTCTGTAGTCGATTTGTTGAGGTACTCTGTCAGTTGCTCGTAGTCGAGTTGCTTCTGCTCGCGGGCCTTGAGAAGTCCTTTGAGTGCCATTGAGTAAGCCTGCATATCCCGCAGAGAACCGAGATAATCCTGGTCTGTGACATCCTTCAATTCCCGGAGGTGAGTTGCCGTATCTTCGATTGAAGCAGCAAAAGCATGGACAGCGGGCTCAACATGAGGCTCAAGAGGAATGAGCTTCTGGAACTGCTCAGCAAGGTCGCGCAGATCAACCTCTAGATCTGTCTCACGACGAGCCACACGCGCAATGACCTTTTCGATATGACCTAGGTCATCATCCAACTTGTCGCTCTTATCCTTGACCTCGATAAACCGGCGATCTGGGCGATGAACCTTGGTAAAGGCATTAATAAAGGTATCGGCAAAGTTATCAAACACGCCAGTAGACCCAGCATCGCTCGTAGAGCTAGTCCTCGCGCCCCGGCTGCGCATAGTGGCATTCCAGTCGGGGCTCTCGAGGAAGACGTGCAGGATCGGGGCGCGGCGCAGCGTGGGGTGGAGAGAAAGCCGGACGAGGAAGCGCTGGAGAGAGTTTGCGCGGCGGGCGGTAAAGTCGGAACCGAAACGGTCGCCACGGACGTACTCCATGCGCTGCTTGTCGGGCAGAGGGGGAACGGCGGCGGCGGGAAAGTCGCGGGTGAGCTGCTTGTAGAGGAAGACGAAGTCGGTGAAGCGTCGGCGGACGGTGGTGTTGGAGCGCTGGAAGGAGGAGAAGGTAGACTGTCGTTGTTAGTATTGAAGGATATTTGAGGTAATGGGGATACACACGTTGGTCGTGATCAGATACGATACGAATGCGTCCTTGGTGCCGTCATTCTCCTTGATGGGAGTGCCCACGGTACACTCGAGCCTCTCGTTACCCAACGAAGGAGCATCGGCCTCAAGGCCAGTACCAGGTCCATTCATATCATGCCCAGGCTGCTCAGCAGGCGGGACAGTCCTCGAAGTCTGATCATGTACGTGGTCGCTCCACGAGACATTAGAGAAGTCGTCTTGCTCCATGGCCGTCATTGAGGACCGGGGGGTGCGGGCAGCGCGGGGCCGTCGGCTATCAAGGATTTCGGGGTACAGACGAGGTCGCGGGACGTTGTCGATACTCGCGCGGGGAGAGAGAGAAGAGTTAAAGATAAAACGATCGCGAGGCTGCAGGTTGAGAGAGGCTGAGGGTTTGACGTGGGCGGAGTTGGCGGGAGGTTGAAGCTCGAGAGGTCGTAAGTGAGTGTGGGGAGCTGGTATGTGGCGCAGGGACCAGGTCAAGATGGAGATGACTTGGGAGGGTTAGGGAGGCAGTGATTAAGTGCATCAACATAAAGCATTAAGATCAAATTGAATAGGTTATATACTTAATAAAGTGCCTTAATGATTTTGACGATTTTAAATTGATTGGAATACTACTCTGGGCGTCTTGCTCGGCGTCATACTCTCCCTCACCAAGTACTCCCTATCAATGATCTACACAACTGAGGCTGGGCCACGATGACGCAGCCGGCTCCATCTCAGGCTCCCACTTTACTCCTTGCTATTCAGCTTCACATGCACCAAGACGCATTCAATCATAGACTTTCAGTGGTATTCATCCAATCTAGACTATGCCCACGTATGTACAAAAAAAAATATCAGTGGAATCTATTGCTTTCCTGTGTCGAGAGTTGTCTATCCCAATAGTAGTAGTAATCTCTTGCGGACCCTCTCGGGGAGTCCGTTTTGATACAGCGCCATTTGTTCCCATCCATCCCGCCCTTGATGCCATACCATACAGTCATACATATGAAACAACTCCCAATCCCAAGTTCAAAGTGTTCGTGGTACATGAGCCAAGCTCCGCGGCCGGCCTCTTTACTTCTGCTCCTGCTGCTTGGCAGCGCCAGCGCTCGCTTTGATCTCAGCCTCCATAATCTCGGCCGTCTCAGCAGCCTTGTTCAACTCCTTCTCAGCCTCCACCATTTCACCAACTTGCTTCTTGCCTAGGCCCTCAGCCTCGGCAAGAGCTTGTCTCTCCTCCTTCTCATCAATATCATCAACATCTCGAGGTGTGGCAAAGCCTGAGCTTGTGCTGGCATGGTCTTGCTCGGCCTCATCCTCGATAAGATCCTGCTGCTCCTTGATAACCTCAAGTCGCTGCTTGTTGGTAGCGGCACCCTCGGCGGTGTGAACCTCGAGCTCAATCTCGTGGTAAAGCTCCTCGGGGATAGCCGACAGAACACCGACAAGGGCCTCAATCTGGCTGGAGCCCTCACCTGAACCCTGACCGTACATGTAGGCGTTGCTCAGCACGAGCAGTGTTGAGGGAACACCCTCCTTAAGTCGGAGGTCGAGCCAGGTCTGGAGATCGTTTCGCATCCGGGCGGGGGAAACGCTGTGTGTTCGGATACCTCGGGCGGCGCAAGCACCTTGGAGCTCGGCCACGGTCAAACTGTCAATGCCCTCAAAGCTGATGGCCTTATCGTCTCGCTTGATCTGTCGCATACGGTGACGGATCTGGTATCGGAGCATCATGTCGGTTCCGAATGTGTTGAGGTTCATGTATCGACACATGGAAACCAGCTGGGGTCGTGACAAGTTGTCGAGAGTCAAATCATCCCGGAACACCTTGCAGACCTTGATGACATCCTCGGCAGTGGGAGCCTCGCCGGTGGCCCGCACCTTGCGGAAAAAGTTGGAAAACTCTTCTCTTTGTGTTGTAGCCTGGCTCACAGGCAGACCCGTCTCTCCGAGTGTCTGTCGAAGGAAAGTGCTGACTTCCTTTCGTGTAGATCGCAGAAGAGTGGCCTTGGCCTCCTTGGACTTGGCACCCTCAAACGTGCTGGGGAGCATGTTGGGGAAGAGCTTGAGGGCGAGGGGCAGAAGCGCCTCACCGAGAGGGACGATAATGAAGACGGAAAAGGGCACTAACCGACCCAGGTCCTGGACTGTTCGCTGCAGCTGCTTGTTCTCGCGGCGGGTGAGCTCGTATCCAGCGGCCATCTTGAGGGCCAATCGCCAACTGATCTTGATCTCGGTGCCGAGCAGCTTGGATCCGTCCCAGTAGTGTTGGGCCTCCTTCTTGACCTTTTGCCACACGGTCAACTTCTTCTCCTCCTGGTCCTTCTTGGCGGCATCTGCCTTCTCCATGACACCCTCCTTAGTTGCAACAACCTCTGTCTTGGTCGCCTCGGCTGAAGCTTCCGAGGGCTTTGCAACTGCGGACTCCTTGGGCTGGGCATCAAGCTTCTTCTCCTCCTTCTTGGCGCTTGTATTGCTGGAATCCTTCGGAAGAGGCTTCTTAGCCATCTCGGCGTTGAATCCAGGGGGCGGGCCGGAAAGGGGACCGTCGGGGCGATGGTGCTCGGTGCCCATTGATCGGAGCGGGATCAAAATGGCAATGGCCGGGACTTTTGCATGGCGGCTGACATGGCGACCGAGGATAGCGGGAGAAACACCGCGAGAGAGGGCCCTGGCTGCAAGAAAAGTCAGTACAACAAGCTCAATGGCGATGATGACCGGCTGCGAAGCCGATAAGGCAGTTGCTCACCATTACCCAACAAGGGGTTCCGGGCAACGGCCCTGCGAGCGACGTTGGAGGAAGCGCTCATAGCGAGCCGAAGTGTCTGGAAGAATCTGGATTGCGAAACGAAGCGAAGGGCGGAATTCGATCGATCTCGCTTGGGGTAGAAAAACGATGGCACAATCTAAGTTGTTTAAAGACGATGAAAGATGAAGGAGGGACAGAGTGGATGCGCAGTCTAAGTTCTCAAGGTGGTGGTACAGTAGTGGTGGTTACGAGATATTGGATTGGATCTCCCCCATCCCGTGCTAAGCCCAGCCGGGCGGAAGAGCTGGCGTTCCGTTATCCGACAAGCAAGCCGGGGTTCGCCGCATCCGTAGAAATTGTTTTTCCGGTCGCGGCCCCGAAGGAATCCCCTCAATCTATTTCGCCTCCCCGTTCTCGCTCTCAAGGGTCTCATCAACATCCAATCCCTGCCCTTGGCTTGTGCTTGCGTCAGCAGAGATGAAGGAGCAATAGTCACGTGTCGTGCCGGGAGTCCCGTTTCTCCCCCTCTCAACAAAAGAAGACAAATCCCCTGCATGTGAAATTTACGCGTCAAGGCCAGTTCTCAACAGACGAGAAGAGACAAGAACTCCGCCATATCTCCGAAGACATTTGCCGAGTTTGGTTTTTTATGCAGACGTCCCTTTCCTTTGTCAGCAGCATACTCTGAGCTGTCACTCCCCAGTCAATTGGGATTGGTTGCCTGGTGGCTTCTTCGTTGTCTCACCTTGTCCATGTCATGGGCTGCTTCTGGTGTGTCTGAGCTGGCATGGAAGCCCAGAGGTCATGAGACATTTGGGCATTGGTTGCGTCGTGTACATGATTGAAGGCATCCACGTATATTCTTTGAGGTTGATGCTGTTCTTGTCGCATCTTCACCAACCGCATTCACACACGCCAAAACGTGCATGCAGATGCTTTGTAACGCTTTCTACACCATCTTTTGCGTTTATAGCCAAGAACGTCGCCCCGTGTCGCAACACCCATTGACTTGTTCATCCCACTTCAACTGCAGAGTACCAGTACCTATGATCCAACACGTGTCAGCGGGACCTTGTCAATTTCCCCGTTGCCTAGTCTGTTCCCGCTGTCGCAGATCATCTTGCGCAACCAGATTCTCACTCAATTCGATAGACTATACAGAGCAATGACCATTCCTAGTTGACTTGGCAACGAATTCAGTAAAATTGAAACTACATTTCTCGTCTAATATGTACGCTAGAAGTAATGTCACCGTCATAAGCCCGCCTCCTGTCTCTTATCTCCCGCTAATTGGTCTCATCTCGACTATCGAGTCTCATCTCATTCATTGATCTACATTTCACTTTCACGCTCCAGCTGCTTTGCACTCCTCCTTATACCGCAATCCATGTCCGAATCTAAACACTGGGTTTAGCGTATCAAACGGCACATCCTCAAAAGCCGCTTCGGCCGCAGCATCGGATCGCGGAAGGTCAAATGGCAATTGTCCTTCAGGAGCCCAGCCGTCAACGCCAAATACCACATCCAGGAACGCATCATGGCTGCTGCCGTAATTGCCAAACAGTGCCGCCGCCTTCTCTGCAATTTCGGGCACCGCAGCAGGTCGGTTGAGTCTAATGTCCACGACAGTCGGGACAGTCTCGTAGATCTTGGCCTGGCGCGCCTTTTCGGTCGAGTTGAACTCGAGAGTACCATTGTTGATCATCGCCGCAAGGCCAGTGCCAGTCGTAGGCTTGTAGGGAGACGCAAGACGGAGGAACGCGTAGTCTGCATCCTCTGGCTTGTCAACCACCTTGAGGTTTCGCGACTCCAGAGCCTCAGGCTCAATGCCTTCGATGTAGAACTTGGCCTCAAGCGCCGATAGAGGTAGGGGCAGGATATCGTTCTGGTTCGTGAGGAGAGTGAAAGCCCGACGTTGCGTCTCGTTACCCAGACGGCTAAAGTAAGGGTTGCCAGCCACGCGCGCAGCATTGTCGGCATCCACGAAGGGGTTGTCAAAGAGTCCCAACTCAAACTTTTCCTTCATCAGCTTGCGGACCGACTCGTTGATGCGATCCTCAGATACCAAGCCCTTCTTGACGAGCTCAATAACCAGCTCAGGCTTTGTCTCGCCACCAAAGATATCACATCCAGCCTCAATGACACGGCGGGCACGCTCAAGCTCGGTCTTGTCCTCCAGACCCCAAGCTCGGTCAGTGACGATGCCCCAATCTGTAACGACAATACCCTCGAAGCCTAGCTGATTCTTGAGGAGGTCAGTGACAACTCCCTTATTGAATCCAAAGGCAACCTCTTCCCATGAAGTGCCAATGGGCCTTGAGTAGTAGGGCATCATCTGCCTTGTGCCAGCAGCAATTGCTGCCTTGAAGGGGATCAAGTGATAAGCCTGGTTGTTACCAGGGTATGTTTGGTTCTTGCCCTGCATAAAATCATTAGAAGATTGTCCATAGTTGGCTGATGAGGTTACATACCCAAGGGAAGTGAGAGTCTTCTCCATCCTCCATAGGACCACCACCAGGGAAATGCTTCGTTGTTGTAATGACCGAGTGAGGTCCAATCTTCTCACCCTGGAAGCCCTTGATGTATTCGACAAGCAGGGCACTTGTCAGGTTGGCATCCTCACCCAGGGTACCACCAATTCGACCCCATCGAGGCTCGGTCGAGAGATCAACCTGCGGATGAAGAGCCTGGCGGATTCCCACGGAGACGTACTCCTCTCGGGCAATCTCAGCAAAGGTGCGAGCCAGCTGAGGAGACCGCAGGGCAGCAATGCCAAGAGGTTCGGTCCATCGAGAGAAGCCGTTGGCAACAACCGACACTGCAGCATCATCTGTCCAGCCGTGTTGAGGGTCGGAAGAGATGGTGATAGGAATGCCCAAAGACGTATCTTGGGCTAGCTTCTGGAGTTTGTTGTACCAATTCGCCACAGCGCGAGCGTCATTGACACCTCCACTCAAGACGTAATGAGTTATGCGCTTGTCCTTGACATAACCCTCAATGGTTTCGTCGAATGTGTTGTTGACAACCTGAGTACGGGCATGGAACATTTGTCCTGCCTTTTCCTCAAGAGACATGCGAGACAGGAGGTCATCCACACGCTTGTCTAGGCAGAGAGATGTGTTTCGATATGGAGGAGGGTTTGCATCTTGACGAGCAACAGGGCTACTAAGAGCCAGTGAGATGCCTCCGAGGAGAACTAGATGAGACCACATGGTGATGATAGACTCTTTTGATTTAGTAGATAGCGCCCAAGTCACTTTGGAGCAACCATGATGACCACCACAAGAACAAGATTTTGACTCGCTTTTATAGAGCAACCAAAAACTTCAACTTCATCTAATACACTGCATCGTCTCTTCCGAAGTTGAAGCGTGATCATCCTATCGTCAACGCTTCGGGAAACCGTTCCCGCAGTTCCAACGAGGCATTCGGACCGACCATTCGACCCCAAGCTGCATTAGTGGTGGCATTTTCCAACATCAAAGTCCCGAGTTGAATAAGAGCAGGTGACCAAACCCACTGCGCTGGGTAAAGAACCCAAATACATGACGTCCCCCCCGGACCATTCATGACAGGTGAGTGCAACGCGGGGGTGTAAATCTGGGGACCCGCGTGGATCATGAAGAATCCCGGTATAAACGTGCGGGGAGGCCGTTGCATTTCGGCCCTTTTCGCAAATCCCATGACTATGGATGCCATGCGGTTCAAGAGAAGAACAATACGAGCAGAGAAGCGGTGTTGGTGGGATAGTGGATTCAGCATCAAGAGCCAAGCCGGCGTATCTACGGCCAGTTGACATGAGCTTTGGTAGCCATAACTGGTCCATTATAAAGTTGTGTTTTAATTCCGCAATGGGTACTCTTAAGCGCATGTCGGGGAACGAGGGTTGTTGGGTTCCATAGCATGATGTATGGTTTGACTTGGGTCAAAATGGATACAGCTCCGCCGATCCCGCACTACTACCCTAGGTGGTCGGACACCTCGGGACTGTGTCTCGGCAGTTGACAAGGGTTTTTTCTTCCTTGGGTTTCCAGGTGCACGAGGTTGGAAGAAATTGCAGAGCGAGAACCTGCTGATGTTGAGTAAGTACTTGCTCGAGTGATGCTGAGTTTCTGGGCTGTTGAGTTGCCGAGGTAAAGCGGGAGATGCTGGCACGCTCAAGCCTGTGAGAGCAGACGTCTCTTGTGCGGTTCTCGAGTGTGAATGTGTTCCATCTATTATGGAAACAGTCTTAAAGGAGCCCATTAGCATGGATGAACCTCTCCGCTGGGATTTCTCACATGCATATCGACGTTCATATCGGATGACGAGTAAGCAGTGCCAATCAGGGTATTGCAAACACTTGTACAACTAGCGATAAGGTTTTTATCCGTATCATATTTAGATATATGGCCGATTTCCAACGGTGTGGGAGCAGTGATAGAGGTCAAAGGTTAAGCTCAAAGATAAGCTTATTTAGATTCCGGGGATTGGCAGCAAAGCTCGCGTACCAGTTCTCCACCATGCGCATGGGCGAGACTATTTGGTGTAGCCGTCACGGGATAAAGTGTGCGAAATTTATAGAAACAATATTCTCTGGTACGTATGGACACTTCAGGATTTATTGGGATTTAGTAACACGGCCCATGCTGCCCTGGTTGACGGAGCCAGGATCCAAGATTCCAGTGCTGGAGCACCCAAAACATAACTCATCAATGGATACCTCCGTTCGATAGCGGCGTGGATTTGATACAGCCAAGCCTAAGATCAACTTACCGCAGTGATAGATATTTATTGTCTTGGCATGATCGACAAAGGTCATGCTGTGATGGTCTCGAAAAAGTGGCTTGGAGGACTAGGGTAGGCACGTGGTGATGAATGATATGCATGTGACAAAAGCTGAGCGTGTATGTAGTTTGTTCATATATTTAAAGACGTAAATGATATTTAGATGCCTATTCTGTGTATGTCTTAGTACAAAATACGAAGTTGCCAGTATCACGCGGTGAAATTATGTGTGAGGAAATCCTTGTTGGCTTGACTTTGGCTATGCAATAGATGGACATGGGGATAGTAGTGTTTTGAACCACACCTGACAAAGCAAACAAATAAAATTCCAGAAGAGAAGCGACAAATATGAAATACATCGCTATGCTCCCCCAGAATATTTATATGAAATAATTGGGGCGTCGGGACATCCTCATTAGAGGTTAGCATTGAGGCAGTCAACTGGTCTCTAAGTCACGATGTTTGGCGATATGATGAGAATATTCCAGCGACAACGCGATGCCATATTTCTCAATAGGTAGTGACATCATAGGATCATTCTTTATAAGTTTAGAACTTTACTACTTGGTCGGAGCTTTTTGTGATATTCTAAGCTGCTACATTGTCTGTCACCCTTGGCGTTCAGCAACCGATCTAAACTCTCCACACTGCCGGTGCCGCCGAGCCTTCACCTCACAAGGTTCGGGGGGGGGGGGGCTTGTCCGATGCGCCAGTGCTTGGAAATCAAATTCACGCGAGGTGATTGGCCCATATGGAAATCCTTCACGTTTCATGCTGGAATGCCGTTTACAAAGCAAAAAGCCATCAAAAGGCTGCTAAACGACGGTCTCAGGATATGCCGATGATATCTCTGTCCGAGGGCGCGGCCTTGGGATGATCGGACAGCGGGAAAAGTACCAAGCGTTTGCCCACGGATGAACGGCACCAGTGAAGAAACAGACCCAGTGGCACCGCATGGATTCACATGCCGCCTGTCAAACGGGACCTGCTTGCCGACAGCCCAGCCCAGCTCGTGCGTGCTCTCGAGTATCGGATTGTTTCCGATGCCCTTTGTCCCGGGGGCGCACGTTTTCCCCCTCCTCTCTTTGGACTTGGGGAAGACCCCGGACTTAACGCAAAGGTGCCGATCCTTAGCACCGTCTCACATCTTTCCCCGGAAACCCCCGGATTTTGGACACGAGGGGAGGGGGAAGGGGGATTTGCAATGGTTGAACCTTTTTTTCTAGAAGACGTCTTGATCTGTCTCTAGAAATAGATGTCATAGATCTAGGCCCAGGTCTTGGGCTGACTTTCTTGGCTGCTTAGAAACTCTAGGCTCCAGACGCATCAACGGCAAGAGACGGAACGAGTCCATGCCCCGGACCGGCAGGGTAGGATGGGATGTGTTGGTCCTTGCCCACCCTGACCGTTCCTGCTGCGCACGTTCCACGCCACGGTGCATGTCCCATCATCCGTCATCGGCCGGTACATGTGTCGCAGGGCAAAGACCACGCGCGTCGGCAGGTACCGCCTTACCACTCACTCCAACCCAAAACAAATCGACTCAACACCACGCCAGCCCGTGCTTTCCGCCCCCCCACCTCCCACCTTTTTCCTTTCGATAACTTGCTCTGTTCCCAACCTAAGCTTCCTAGTTTCCCTCTTGATCTTTTTGTCATCATCGTGTGTATACGATTTTGTTTTTGGGACATCTCTTTTATTCCTTAATTTGGCCTGTTCGAATCCCACCGTTATCCTGTTCTCGACAGCAATTTCAACACACCCATCCTTAACACCCTCTCAACAACTCCCCGCGCTATCTTTGCACCGAAGCACGTACTCCCCTCAACGAAAAGCCGACAGTATCCTTGGAATCCACCAGAACTCCATCCAACCTCTTCGAAACTGTACCTAGACGAATCCATCTTCTCTTCGCAATTGAATAGTCATCAACCGATTTTTTGCATATCTCGCGCCATCGAAAACGTTCCAGAACGCCTAGAATGAGACTGAACAAGGCGGCTCGAGTTATCCTCTTTGGTGCACCTGGCGTTGGTAAAGGAACCCAGAGCGAGCGGTTGCTCGCGCGATTCCCTCAACTCAACTCTGTCAGCACTGGCGACCTCCTCCGTCGAAATGTCAAGGAAAGGACACCTCTCGGTACGTTGTCAGCATCCAACCCTACCTCTCCAAGTCAATGCTAACTCTAACAATCGCAGGCATCAAGGTCGAGACCACAATGAAGTCTGGCGGTCTCGTCGCCGACGATCTCATCTTGCGACTCATTTCCAACGAACTCTATACTCGAGGGTGGCTGGCTAGTCGAGGACCCGTCATGACCCTCGCCTCCGAGGCGACCGCAATGGGCCAACATTCGTACGATGGGGCCCCTCCTGTGGACTCATTCATCAGCAATCCCTCCCTCTTTGACCAACATGTCCCACCACGAGTTTCCGAAGACCCCAACGCCTCCTTTATCCTCGACGGTTTCCCCCGAACAGCCGCTCAAGCTACTCCTCTCGACAAGCTGATCCCCATCAACCTTGTCGTTTCCCTCAAGACACCTGTATCTGTTATCCTGGAGCGAATCGCTGGCCGCTGGGTCCACGAGCCTTCGGGCCGAGTCTACAACACTTCCTTCAATGCGCCTCGCGTCCCTGGAATCGACGATATTACTGGAGAGCCTCTCATCCAGCGCGCTGATGACTCGGAGGAAGTATATCGCGCTCGCTTCAAGAAGTTCCAGGAGACGAGTGAGCCTGTTCTCAACCACTACGCCCAAAAGGGTGTTCTCGTCGAGATTGAGGGCATGAGCAGCGATGAGATCAGCCCCAAGCTATTCCACGAGTTTGAGAGGCGCTTTGTCGACTAAGTGGTTTTGTCTATTGAAAGGATACCCAGCGCCTTCAAGACGCCCTATTTTTATTTCTACTGCACGTTTTTGGATGTATCTGTTTATTCTATAGCTTTTTGTTCTGTTCTGGAGTTTACTGCAGCTTTCTGGATGCTGCTGGTGGAGTTGCAACAAGACCAGTCTGTCGGATAGACAGTACTGGCACATGGCGCGTATTGATGGGAAAGTGCTCTACAAGAGCCTGTTTGTGTGGATGTATATAACGATTCCCCTTTGACAAAAGTGCGGGTTGGTTTAGCGAACGAAACGGATTTCGAGGGCAAAATGTACAAAATCTGGCCCTCGCTCTCTGCGTCAATGATATGATCAACCGCCCTCTGTGTCTTGAGAGTGACAACGTGATTCTGAGTGATTGATTTCCAGTTCATCTCGCTTCGAGATTCTCGTTAAAAGCATTGCGCTATCGATACACGTTGAGCCTAGAATAATGAAATCCCCTGATATCCCTCCCCCTTGCATTCCACATTCCGTGTTGCTGACAATGGATGCCACAGCAAGGACCTCCTCTTCCATCTCTTCTACAGCAGCCCTAGCATGGTGTCGTGTTCCCAAAGTGGCAGCCCAAGTAGATATTGTATACCTTCCAAACAGTCCTAAACAAATAACCCGTCATACTCCGTCTCAGCCTTATACTCTGAACCGTGAAATCTCCCAAAATGAAAAAGGGCAGAGGATCAGTTTGCGAGCTTAGTCGCGCCACTCCTCGCCACCTCGAAGCCCACTGGGCTGGCCTTCTGTTTGACCGGGGCGCAGCGGAGTCTGCTCATCGTCGTCATCATCCAGAGCTCGCGCAAGCTCGTCAGGGTCCTGCATCTTGGCATCTGGGTCGACAGGTCCACCGAGCTCATCCTGCTCACGGTTGTGTCGTTCCTGCTCGAAAACACCGTCGTCGGCGCTGACAGAGATACCCCGAGCTCCCCACTTGGGCCGGGCGCTACGGCGGGCGCCGGTATCGTCATCGTCGAAGGCGGGACCGCTCTCCTCGTCATCCTCCGAGGTCTCGAAACGCTTGCCAAAGATGCGACGAAGGAGCCAGCCACGGCGCATATCGTCGGCGTCAACGATACCACCGCCACGGAGCTTGACGCGCTGGCGGGTGTAGTATACCCAGGCAAAGTCGACGTACAGGGCGGTCTGAATTATGCCAAAGATGACGGAGACGGTGTTGGGCTTCTTTCCGGTAACCTCGAATTCGCGGAGGAACCAGTTGATACAGTAGAGGGCGCGGTAGGAGCCGAGGGCGAGGAGGTAGAACGAGTCGATAACGGTAGGCACAGTCGTCTGCCTGAGGAGTAGAAGCTGGGGAAGGACGCAGACGGACTCGAGAATCTGGGAAAAGACCCACATCCACTGGAGGAGCAAGAGTCAGCGACAGTTTCAAGATCACGAAGTTAGTAGACTTACAGTCAGGAAGCCCTTGGATCTTTCAAAGATCAGCATCACAAAAGGCGACAGAACAAACGAGCCGCCGAGAATGATGGCACCAATCTTCCAGGCAATCTCCTTCTCGCGCGATCGAGGATAGATCCATTGCATTATACCGAGGATGTAAAAGGACGATGTGATGTAAAAGATCTTGAAGATCAAGTTCCATGGGAACTTTTCAGAAAAGATGTCGAGGTAGCGGGTGCAAAACACGAGCGCGTAAAGGATCTGGGTGATGAGAGAGACACCCTCGGCGCTTCGGTTGCGGTGGATGGCGAAGATGAGGATGCATTTCGAGAGGGCGTGGGACAAGTCGCCCAAGATTCGGAAGAGCTTCAACAGGGGTCAGCCTGCAATCGAGAGAATGGGAAGCACATGCTTCAGAGGTTAGCGACGTACGTTCCACGCGCCCATTGTGAATGGCGGGTTGCTCAATCAAGCAATCTCAAGCTGATGGTGATGTTGAGGGGGGCAAGGGAGCAACGAATAGGAGTCGCTAAGACCTGGCCTTGCTGGACCAGAAGGACCTGCCAGCGGCAAGTATACAGAACTCGAATAAGCGATCTAGCAAAAGCAGCTAGGATCGCCTGCGAAGAGGGATTGACAACGTGACAAAGATCCAAAGTTGAAGAAGAAGAAGAAGAAGACAAGTTGCTTGCCTAGGCAGCTCTCCACGATGCGATGATGGAGGAGGAGCTGGGGCTGAGCTTGCGTCAGTCAGCTGCCCATTTGAGGACTAGCCTCACTAGCCACAACATGCATGAGCGGGATTTTGCTGCGCCACGGGGAAGTGGGGGCTTGGCGTGAGAGGCGAGAAGCGGTTGGCTCGCTCGTAACAAGAGCTTTCTTCAAGCCAAGTCTGTAGTTAAGGTTATTTGAGTAGGATCATTTTATACGAGGAGTGCATAGTATCTTAATTGTGTCTAAGTTGGCTGTAGATACAAATGTCTGAATAGCTTCATCGATGTCGAAAACATTTGAACCCACTGTGAATGCGTTTACAGGTGACGCGGCTGGCTATCAGGGACGGGATGTGGCCGCACTGTAGGGAATCAGGGGTTGAATATATTGGAGCGGGACTGGACAATTCCACAGGAGGCGAGTCAAGCGCCCTTACACTGTCTTTTGACGCGCCATATCATTGAACAGGTCTTGTTTGTTTTTTTAGACCTCTATACTTGCTCGTCATACTTTTCACTTCTTTGAATCTCTCAACCTTGTTGGCCGTTTGTTGATGCTGTGATTGATGCTACAGTAGCGAGTGTGTGACGTGCCCCTGCGGATCTTTCGGACTCTTATCATCCCCTTCCACGTTGGCATCAGCTCCATTGCTCCATCCTCAACAGCTCTCACGTCTTGTACTGTCGCGGTCTCTGAGTGATCATCTCTTCGCCGGGGATGAAGTTATCGGCCGTTTGTGCCTTTGCCGCATGGCTTTCCTCCGCCAGCGCCTCGGTCATTCCGGACGTTCTTGAGAAGAAGATTGAGCAGCTGGAGCAGAAAATTCCAAATATTTTACCTCCACCTCCAAAGTACTTTAGTAAGTCTCAAACAAGAGCCCACGGGCTTACCTGAAGCTTTGAATGATAAAATCAAGACTAACCACTTTACAGAGGAGGCAGCGTGAGTTTATGCTATTATTCGACAAGTCCATACTAACCCATGCTGCGCCAAGATACCATCCGCACTATGACGGGAGATATATGCATGAACCCCTCGAGCTCGCCGCACAAAACGCCGGCATCAAAGTTCTAATGCAAACATATCTGGCCACCTTTCGAGATCTCGGCGTCCAGACATGGTTGATGCACGGCTCCCTGCTTGGCTGGTGGTGGGGAAAAAAGGTGAGAAGCCATACATGTCGTCTACTCTGTTTTCTAACTCGATTGCCAGGTCATGCCGTGGGACCTGGATGCCGATGTCCAGGTGACCGAGGCGGACATGTACTTCTTGGCCGCATATCACAACATGACGGTTTATTACTACCAATACGAGAACGCACCCGAAGGTCGCTTCTTTCAGCTTGAGATTAATCCCTACTTTGAGCATCGCGGTCGGGATGATGGTCTTAATGTCATTGATGCTCGGTGGATTGACATGCAGACTGGGTTGTTTATCGACATTACCGCGGCGAGGTATGATCCTGGCCACATAAGAGGCGAGGGAGTCCTCTATGACAAGCACGATCACGAGTTCAAGGTTTGAAGTTCTGTTTCTTGTATGGTACATCCGCTTATGTTTGTGTAAGGACAAGTACGTGTTTCCTTTGCTTGATACGACATTCGAAGGCCTCCCTGCCAAGATCCCCTATCGATACAAGGAGATACTCGCTTCCGAGTATGGCAAAGCATCCTTGTCAAAGACAGAGTTTCATGAGTATGTTTCTATCTCAAAGGATCGGTTCGAGTTCATTTACTGACAGCCAAACAGTCACAGGTTTGATCCAAAGAAGATGGAATGGGTTGCGATCAACTAGGCAAAGGGTACATAAACGTCAAATGGTTAGGGGCGTTCAGGTCAAATTTAGATGGGAAACTGTACAAAATCTATGGGTAGATCCTTTGAACGAGGTTAAAGAAAGGCCTCTGTACATTAATTGATACCCGGCCAAGCAATAGAGGGTTACAATATACACTGCATCATGGATTGTTTACTTTGGCGCTTAACGTGAACAGAGACCGCATTCAACGTATCTGCTCACCTTAAAGCCACGCCCATTCCTTCTAGCAATAAAACTGCTAAATTGCAGTAAGAATGCCGTTTCAGTTGCCATGCATTGCTGGATGTTTTATCATGGCTTGGCTAAAGTGGTCATGATCAGTTAATTGATGCCCCGCAACTCCAAACGCGTCTGGCCCCACGCGTCACAAGCTCTCAAACATTGCTCCTACATCATCACCCAAGAATTCCGTCGCAACACCACATTCGCGCATCACCTCTACGGAATTTCTCCTAGGAAATATACATGCGAAAGTCGAAGCGCAGGCCGCTTTTTATCCCACAATGGCCACAGGTGAGCCCACACCGAGCTTCCAAACATTGACTTGAACTGTTGCTAACAATCGACTAGGCCAGCAGCGCCGTGCTGATCGGCTAAACGAACGTCTTCGAGGCGCCCAGTACGACTCGCCAGTTCTCGAATATCGCCAATTTAGACACTAATACCATCGCAGACGCGCCGTTATCGAAGATGACTCCTTCAATCTCGACATCGCCGGCCTTAACATTGCCGGATCGACTCCTGCCGCTCCGTCAGCGCCCGCGCCTCCAGCACCCTCGGCGCGTCGCACACCAAACACATCAGCCAAGAGAAAGAGGCTAGAGAATGACATACCGCCTTCTGCACAGCCGCCAGGAAGCGCGCGCAGACGATCACCGCGATCCGCAACGAGAGACCCCTACGATCTGCCCGACTCTTCTAAGGAATCAGCCGCGCAGGTCACAACGGCAGAAGCGACGGAGGTGGAAGAGGAAGAGCATAGTGTTGATAATATAGAGGCGCCCGAGCCACAGATACCGAGTCCGACTGAGGAACCTCAAGACAACGAACCAGATGTTGCGCTGCCGGTCCTACCAAACGAGAATGCCTCTGGTTCACCAGCCATACCACGATCGAGAGAGGGCGCTCAGGACAATGCCCACAGTCCTCCAGATAGAAGACGAAACGTACGCATGAGTGATGCCCTATCTTCAACTACGCGACTACACGATGGACTCTATACGGAAGAAGAGGTACCGCCCTCGTCCTCACCTCTGGTGCGCAAGGTTCGGCGCAGCGAAGGAGCTGCTTCTATTCGAGCGAGAATGCGGCGGCAGAGTTCAAGAGCTGCTGAGAAGGAGGATGCGGACGAGCTTTCACCAGACCGACCAACCGATTATAACCCTGCAGATGACGAACTCTCAGACACCAACCCTGTGGAGGAGGAACCGGAAGTCGAAGCAGCCGACGCCGAGGAAACTGAAGAAGAACCTGTAGTAGAGGATGAAGCTCCCGAAGAGACTGAGGTTCGAGAAGAGGAAGCACTAGAAGACGCTGTGGCGGAGGAGATTGATGAGGTGGAAGCCGCCAAGACCATTGGAAGGAAGCGTCCTCGAAGAAGTCTGCCTTCTCGTTCCCCTGAAGTGGAACTCTCCGACGTGGTTGAGGAGGAGGCCGAGGAAGAAGAGCCAGTTCCAAAGCGACGCCGTGGACGACCATCAAGAAGCCCTGCCACTCAGAAACAACCGGCAACGAAACCGAAAACTGCTACAAGGTCAAGGCCTCGCGATTCGGAGCCCAAGACAAAAGCGAAACAGGCGGCCCGCAAGACGAAACAAGCCGCCAAAGACAGGCGAATCAGTGACGGCACAGCCATCGAGCTTACCGTCCAGAGATGGGTCAACGCCAAGCAGTTTCGTCAAGGCGATGGGAAGGAGGATCCTATCAATAGTGAAGTCCCGTTTCAAAATCAGGAAGAAACCGTTGTGGATGTGTTTGCGCAGGTGTGTTTGGAGGTTGTTGAGACAACGCTGGCCAAGCTTTACGAGACCATGACCAGCACAGAAGACAAGGAGAAGAAGAAGGAGTGTCGTATCAAGATACGGGCTGTGGATGCGTATCGAGAGCAGTTGACGCTGCAGCTACTTCAGCTGGTGAGTTGCTTCTACAGATTAGGGATTACGGAAGCTGACATGATTAGGCCACTCATCTCAATGATTGGCATTCGCTACGGAAACGAGTTCGCCTGATTCAACGGGAGAAGTTGAAGTTAAGAGAAGATATCCTCCAGCTCAAGGCAGAGAGGGAACAGGTTGCTCTTCGGATGGATGCAGTGCGCATCAAGCACGAGGAAGACACCAAAGAGTCAAAAGTGAGCAACAGACCTTTCATTGTTGTACCAGACTAACATTTCGGCAGTACCGCCTCGACACATCTGCTATCATGCATGATGTAGACCTTGCGGTTGAACAGGGACGAGATGCTCCTGAATTATCACGCGCCCAAGAGAAAAAGGCCGAGCTAGCAAATCTCGAACTACTTGTGGCACGCATCACAAACGAAGCTAGCTCTGCAAGCTCAGCAGGCGGAATGCTCCAGCAGGTCAAGGAGTTTAACGCTTTCTTGGAACGGGCAGCAGTGGCACTAGAAACAAGATGAGAGACACAGTCAAAGTAACTCAAATAACCATTGTCTTGGCCATGACAGGATAATACACTTTTTGGTTGCTCGCTCAGTTAATCTTGGCCTTGCTAAAGTCCATCTCGGGATGCTGATCCTGGAACTGCTTCAGAATGTCGAGCCTCTTTTGCTCGTCAGAGGTGGGAAGACCGCGCTCCTTTTGCTGCTGGTCAAACATCATCTTCTCAACCATGCCGCGCGTCTCGCCGTCGAGGTCAGACAGCTTGGACGAGTCGGGCTGGATCTTGGACACGTCGATCTTGGGAGCGTTGGTCACGACGTGAGCCCACCACTCCATCTTGTTGACCTTGTCGAGGTGGATCTCGACCGTCTTGGTGCCGTCGGTGTTGGTGCTCAGCGTCCAGGTTGAGTCGTCGACGTGGATGGGGTGGGGGAGGTCGCCCTGGTGGTGTTAACTTTGAGCTGAGACTGGAGGAGGAAGCCAAGTCATGAGTGAGGGTGTATGTACCTTGATGAGGGGTTCCTGACCCTTGACACCCGCCTGGAGGCTGTTCTTCTTGATCTCAATCACGAGATCTCTAGACTTGTAGTTCCCGGGGACGGTAAAGGTGATGTCAAGCTCAGAGATGACCTGAGTCCACTTGTAGGGCAGAGCAGCCTGCTCCTCGGCCTCCTTGGCACGAGCGGCAGCGTCTTCAACGGGAGTGGGTTCTGCCATTGGAGCTTAGCTTAACAGTAGAACCATGTCGAGGTAGAGTCAGGAACATACCTTTGTCGGCCATTTTGAGTTGTCGTGATAGAAGAAGATGATGGAAGCAATTCGTATGAGAGAAGGCTGACAATTCAATGGAGGGGCAGAGTCGGTGTGGGGCTAGCGGGTAACAAGCTTTAACCAATAGGAAGTGATCCATCAAACATCTAATCCCTGTAGCTTCAGCCGCGCAGAACCAACAGTGAATCACTATCTTTAACCAAACAAAGCGTGCTTCCTCTTCTGCCTTGTCCTCTCCTCCTCAACCTCGCATCTCGATCCCTTCAACACTCCCCGCAACCATGTCTCGAACAGGCGCCGTTTCCGTGCGCCACTCCGACTTTAGCAACAATGCTCCTCCTCCGCCCGATCAAGACGAGACGTGCCCCGTGTGCAAGACGACGCGGTACTTTAACCGCGACATGGAGTTTCGCATCAACCCCGAGTGCTACCACCGCATGTGCAAGACTTGCGTCGAGCGCATCTTTAAAGATGGGCCTAATCAGTGCCCGTACGCTGGTTGTCACAAGACGTTGCGTCTTAGGGGTTTCAAGACGGCCTTTTTTGCGGATTTGGGCGTTGAGCGCGAGGTCGACATTCGGAGACGTGTCGCGGCTGTTTTCAACAAGGTTGAGGAGGACTTTGAGACGCTGGAGGATTATAATGAATACCTTGAGATGGTCGAGTGCTTGACGAGCGATATCGTCAGCGGGAATGAGGAAGCGAAGCGCAAGGCAGAAGCCCAGCTGTCGGAGTGGGAAGCGAAGCACAAGGCCGACATTGAGCGCAACCGACGTCTTGCTCGAGAATCAGACGAAGCGCGTCAACGTCGCTTGGCAGCTGAAGCGGACGAAGCAAGACAGCGGCGTATGGACGAGCACAAGGCCGAGATGGAGGAGAAGGCCAACGCGAAGCGCTTCCGTGAAGAGATGCTTGATTCTCTCCAGAGTGCTGAAGACGGCCGCGCCACTGAGACGATGAACAAGATTTTACTCAAGAAACGAGGTCAGACGAAGCGCGATGGTGCTTTGGGTGCTGCTGCTGGTGCAGGAGGACTTTCGATTCGTGGTCTGCGTGACAAGAAGGGCCCAGCACATCATGTCGCCGACGACAAGCCATACGATCCTTATGGAGGAGTACGACTCACGACACAGCGTGTCGACCTCGCGCCGGAAAAGCTGGCGGCCTACTCAAACGAATGGGTCGAGATTACAAGGACAAAGACCGAGTTCAAAGCTGGAGGATACAGTCCCGACGAGTACCTCTCCCGAGCACTCTTTGAGGCATTCTCTGGCTTGGGCGTGTTTGTCGGTGAGGAGAAGCCGGATAGGGGCGTTGCTACAGCTGGAGCAAGGGAAGCAGCTGCTACAGGGGATACTGGAGGCAAGATGGACGTCGACGATCCTTTCTAGATGATAGTGTCTTTTTTGGGGGTGGGAATATTGCACTTGGAAGCATAGCTACGGCGTTTTACGGTTCAAAGGCGTCTAGGGAAACGAACAAGGTACGAGACGACACTCGCTATAGAGACTCAGGAGTTTCACGAAGGGTACAAAAAACACGGCACGATACCATGGGTATAAAACCGGAATTCCGATCGAGACCAGGATATATAAAAGGAGGAGAGATAAGGGGAGTTAATATAATAACACCAATGATATTTTTTTATGACTGCTACTATACTAAACCAAGGAGAATAATATAAAATACCAACCAAAAAAAAAGGGAATCAGAGAGGAATTGCCAAGGTTTTCCGCAAAAGGGAGTAGATTCTCGCCAGGGCAGGTTAAATATAATAATGCTACTGGACAAGTCAAATGCACCCCTTCCTTGCGTATCAAAAAAAAGCCATCCTTTCACCTTGCGGGGATCCCCTCCTTTTCCCATCTTTCTTTCATCCCCCTTCCGAAAAACGCCTCGCTTACTATATGGAAAGGGAGGATTGTACAGCCAAAAAAAGACAATGAGAGCGCCGAGAAACCCGGGTTGTGGATGTGTGAGAGAGAAAAGAGGCTCAGAGTGTTGAGTATAGTGTCGTGTAGATGTGAGAGTGGTGGAGAATTAATGTCCCCTTTATTGCTGCCAGGGGGTCTGCTGTGCAGGTCGGGGGAACACGGGCACTGTTTCGAGTTGGTCGAGACCACCTCCGATCGGTGCTTGATTGTGTTGCCAGCCTGTGCCTGTGGCGTGGTTTACAAAGGCGCCGTGACGGAATGGATTTGTGCTTCCAGTGGGCTGAGCAACCAGAGCAGCTCCCGCCGTCTGTGGCCTTTGCTGCTCCTGGGTTTGCGCTGGTAGCATCGAGTGTCGAGCAAAGGGGTTCGTACCAGTTGGAGTTGGCTGTAGAGCAGCAGCTTGTTGTTGAGGCTGTTGTTGAGTAGGTTGTTGGAAAGGTGAATTGGAGGCTTGCGCAAATGGCGATGTGTTCTGCCCTGGTGATCGAGCAAACGGGTTTGTTGATTGACGGTTTAGTGCAGGCGTTGAAACGGAAGAAGGCATCTGGTTCGTTTGAACACCCGTTTGCTGAGCCATGAGCATGGACTGCCTGAAGGGATTGGTGCTCTGTTGCCCTGTTACCATTGGCTGAAGACCTCCATTCTGCACGGGCTGGAGTCCTCCGTTTTGCACTGGCTGTTGAACGGCTGGAGAAGCAGTAGGGAAGTTGGCCACAGAGTCTTGGGGAATTGGTGCAAGAGAGCTTGGTTGGAATCCAGGTTGCGAAGTGAACCCTCCGAAGCCGGCACCGGTAAAGCTGGGTTGCAGGATTTGAGGTTGCTGCACAAGCGCGCCTGTAGGCTGGGGCTGCTGGAAGGGGCTGTTGTTGGCTGCAAAGCCCGTAGGTTGAGCACCGAAGCCATTCTGCTGAAACTGCATGCCTGTGGGTTGCGGTTGAAAGGGCTGTGCTTGGTTGGTGCTCATAGCCAGCGGCGTCTGGTTCTGCTCGATAGAGTCGAAGAAGTCGATCAAATCAGGATCAGGGCCCTTGTTGGCTTGAGGCTTGGACTCGGAAGGCTTTCCACCAGTTGAAGAAGCCTTGATAACCTTGGGGAAGGGGTTGTTGGAGGAAGGCTCGGGGAAATCGAGGCTCTTCTTCTTACTGAGACCCGCCCCCTTAGAGCTCGAGCTCCCACCCCCGTGCTTCTTAACATCCTGCTCAGCGAGATACTGCCTCCGGTGGACCTCAAAGTCTGGATCGTTCAGGTATTCCTCAAGCTGACGTCCTAGGTTGACAGGGGCGTGCTTGAGCTTTGGAACCTCGACTCGTGTGTGGTGCTCGTACTGTCGTGCAACGCTGAGGTACTGGACCACGTAGTCTGTCTGCTTGGTGAACTTGCGGTAAATCGCCATGGCACGCTCGGCATCGACCTTTGACATTTCGAAAAAGTGGCCTATAAACGGGTCTTGGTCAGTAAAGGAGGCACTGAGACATGAGGGGGAGGGGGAGGGGAACCAACCGAGAATGCTAATCAACCCTTGATTAAGAACCTGGAACAGCGCCAACAGGTCCAAGACAAGCAATCGGAAGACGGTTATAGTGATTTCGTTTTCGGGTTCGTTTTCCATGACCTAGGGGAAGAGTTAGCGCTTCAATGTCTGGAGACGTTGGAGGCAGCGCAATCGACGGCGATGCTGCCATGTTCTCCATGTTCACGTACATCGCACTTCAACAAGGCCTCGAGCTGGTGTTGCACCACTTCCGTCTCTCGTAATAGACCCTTTTCGACTGAAAGCTTCTCCAGTCTTGACTCGGGGGCGCGGACCCAATCGGTCTTGGTATCTCGGTATGCGCGCGCTCGCTCGGACAAATAATAGGCATAATGTCGAATGTTTCGCCCTTGAGTTTGAGCTACAAGTTCGTTAATCATCACGTTCGGAGATGCCCGCTTAACCCTTGTCGTAGATAGTACCACATACCATCTGTGAAGCTGCTCGTTGCCAATACATTGCGATGCGTTGAGAGAAAGGCGAGTGTCACGTCTGGTGAACCCTCCCGGATCATGAGATGCACAGTAATCAGACTCTTGAAGACGACAGTCCATGTGGAATCGCGGAGGCGGTATGTGAGGGCGCGAAAGACTTCGCCCACGCCAGCTTCGCCGGAATGGGTAGCGACGAGGATGTGCTCGATATACTTTGTCTTTGGAGGGGCATTCTAAGGTGAGGAGCTTGCGTCAGCATACCAAGTACAGGTCGCAGAACAAGACGAGAGGCGCGAGGGTTGAGAGCTAGATATGCCGAATCCCGTGCTGGCCGTTGCATGCGAGAAGTGATTCAGACAACGCACCTTGATCTTTGTAGCGCCCTTGACGGACTTTTCGAAAGAGCTGGACATTGTGCTAGCTATCAGGACCTCAGTCGAGCTGTGTGACGAGAGAAGATAGCTTCGGGATTTGTAGGCGCCGAATGATAGAGGGGATGAATCGGAGCACTGAGATTGGACTGGACCGGAGCGGGATGATGAAGCAGACGGGCCGGCGGTCGGAGGTTGAGACGGAGGAGGAAGAGATGGAGGATCGACTCGAGATGGTGTCTTGGTGGAAGGTGGTCGGTGGTCGTCGCAGGCGGTAGCCGTCACGTCGAGTTGGAGTTGAGGGCTTTCAAATCGCCAGCGCAGAGAGAGATAGAGGAACACGAAAGGAAAGAGAGAGAATGCCCAAGGATCCGCATCCGCGCCGGGGGACGTGGACGAATTTGGGGCGTGGCAGGACCAGGGGAGGGGGGTGTGCGTTGTCAGGTTGGAGGTTGGGCGGTGGTGGTTGTCTGGGAGGTGGAGATTTGGAAGAGAGGATGAGATAAGGGGGTACTTTTACTGTCGCGTAGCCAATGTGGCCAATAAAGTACCTCTATAACTCCCCTCCGCCGGACTGGTGGTTGAATCCGGCGCTGCCAAAGTAATGATCCAGGGGACGCTACGGGGTCTCGGGCAGGATGTCGTCACCACCTCTCAGAGCTTTCTCTCAGGGACCATCAAGTGAGCTCCACTGAAGATGGAGATGAAGATGATGGTGCCCGAAGAGTAATGGGGATTGACGCTGCCCAGAGATTGACAATGACAAGAACCAGGGGTGATAATTCTTGAGCCTTTCCGTCTCAAATGCAGAGAATAGGAGTCCCGCTGTTTGTTTACTCGATGTGCGACATGTCGAGGCTGATTGTCTGCAAGTGGCACAGCATGTCTCTCTTCATTTCGGCTTGGAGCATTTTGGCAATCACGCAAACGGCAAACTGACACGGCAAACTCGACATGGATGGAAAACAATGTGAAACAGTTCAATTCTCCCAAGCTATCTGCAAACAACCATTCCCGCCAGACTTACCTGTTACTCGAAGCTTCAAATTCTGCTGCTGGGTCTCCCCAAGCTGCACAAAGCCAACAAGATCAAAGAATCCCTTTCCATTCGTAATAAGTCAGAGCTGTTTTTCATCGCGTCCGATGCTTAACAAGGTCGGTGTGTCGAACGCCCATTTCATGATACCGACCTCTCCTCGCCCCGGAACCGCTTAAGCCGACCCGAAGGAAGGAGGGTTTCGAGGTCCGGAGAGACGGCATCTGCATCATATTAGGCACGCGGTTCTCATCATCTGATGAATTGTTAGCAAGACAAGGTCTCGGTGAGGTCGTGCGCTGTTTGCGCGATTGGAGGGACTTACGTTTATTTGAATGGAAGGGTCATGAGGAGAAAAGAAAAAGAAGAAGAGAAGGAGCGCGACCCGCGCAAAATTTAAAGCTCTGCTGGCGGGTGGGAATTGTGGGGTTCTTCGCCGTGGCTGATCCTCGGCTGATTTTCCTGTCTTCACCTCAACCTCACCTCACCCTACACCTTGACTCGCAGAGCTGCAAATTCTGCCTAATTCACACGAGGAAGCTATCGTATGCCCGTGGACTTTTTCTGTCGCAGATATACAATTACACTGTGATCACAAGATATGTGCAGACATGTAGGTGGCTTAGCAACATTGTGATTGCGTGTTCTTTGGCCAAGCTGCGTCTGCGCCCACTCAATAAGCCAATCAATTGAAGCCTGATCAGATGCTGCCATAAGAAGATGCCCGCTTTGTTATGGGTGGCTTACTATGTCACGCGCATCAGAATGGAGATAGCACACCTCAACTCAAAAGAGTTACTTTGGTCAGTCCAGTGACTACCGTTAGGCACAGGAGAGCCAGTTCCTGTCAATACAGGCTCTGCTTCGTCCGTGTAAGCCATGGATGAAACTTCGCTGATGCCATGCACATGTCACCTCCCAAGTACCTACCTTGTGAAAGAGACTGAGTCATGATATGCATGTGACGGAAGTTCAAGGAATCTGCGCATGTATGAGCGGAAATCAATGGGCAGCAGACATCATCCCCTAACCATGAGATCAGAGTCTTAACTGTTAACTCTGTTAACTGCTGGCAAGAATTTGATCGATAGTCTTTCGAAGCTCTATGGGCGGTTCATTTCCGCATAGAAGATCTACAGCACCATTGTAATTATGAGTAGACTGCTGCCAACAGAGAGACTGCGCTTGTTGTATTGTCAAGGTGAAATCAAAACGCGCTGGCAATACCTGCCTGATGAAACTGGAAGCAGTAGACACAATTGGAAAGTCTACATCGTTGATTCAGTATCTAAGAGTAAGTGACACTGAGACAAGTGTCAGGTGTACTAGTTCCTGTTTGATCTAATTTTTGTTTTGGAGCGCAAATGGATTTATTTGAGGGTGGAAATGATCTAGCTGAGACAAAAAGTCACCTCGAACTTGATCAGTGAATTTCAGATCTATCAGAATGCAAGTCTGATCCTTGTTTATGAAGCCCTGGTTCTCATAATAGGAATCAAAACCTGTCTCTTGTAGTTGTAGTTGTAGTTTATGCCTAGTTTGGTGTTTATGCATTGATTATAGGTTGATTGGGGCCTCGAAAGTTGTTAACAGATTTTGCAGTTTGCACTAGAACAGAGAGCACCTTTATCCTTCCCGGATATGATCTTTCAGCCACGGGGCCTTTATTTGTAAGAATTGGGTTTCTTCCTGCAACCTGCTGCTGAAGTGTGAGCCTGGGTCTATCTCGTCAGCTGGATGTTGATACGGATGACAAACTGATCGGTTTCTTAGTGCTTGTCAGGCAATGTACCCTCGCGATCGACTACCTCTTCAGCCGTTATTTATACCCATGTAATTTAAGAGTGCGTTCTTGTAAATTAACTTGCTGGTCAGAGTCTAACCTACTTGATTTGTCACTAACTTTTAAGCTCTCAGCCATAGGGCCATAGACATTGAGACGATAATTTGGGCAACAACGTATAGAAAAGTTGATAAGAGGTTACCTAAGATGTTCCTGGGTAAACTATCTACTCATCCCAGATCGTAGCCACCACAGATCCAGTAAGCTGCACCTGTCCCAGCTTGCCACCCTCTTCTTCTGAGATGATTTTACCAGACTCAATATCCCTCTTCCAGATGACTACAGTTCTGTTGGTCTGAAGACCAACGGCAATCTTGTCTCCAGCCTTGTTGAACGAGAACTGACGGGGCTGCCAACCACCGGCTGGGGCTAGCTGCACGCGCTCCAGCTTGCCACTCTCTTTGATCCGGAAAGTCGACAGGGTGTCATCAGGACCAGATCCCTTGATAGGGGAGTTGGCAAATGACTTTTCACGGTTGGACACAACCAGGAATTGTTGATCGGGCTGAAATTGAGGTTAGCTTCATTGATAAAAACATGAAGGAATGGTACTTACACTCATTGCGATCTCGCTGGTAGGAGCCGTGTTCGAAGGAAGGTCGGCATTAATCGCAGGAATCTCAAAGACTTTGGTGAACTGCAGACCATTCTTCTTGTACTTGACACGGTAAGAGTAAACCTTTTGACTGAGCTCGCCATTGAAGAAGAAGAAAGTTTCCCCATTCTTCATGACCCTGAAGACACCATGGCGGGGGCCGGTACCGGCATCAGCCTTGAGAGCGCCCACCTGCTTGATGGGAGCGACGTTGTCGTTGTCGTAGGTGTAGACACGGCACAGGTCACCGCCGAGGTCGGGGATGACAATGTACTTTTGCTTGGGGTCAATGATGACGTGGTGGAGGTAACTCCTGTCCTGACGAGCAGGAAATGGGCCCGTCTTGGTGATGTTTGGGAAGATTTGCTGGAGAGGCTCGGTTCCTGGAAGGGCACCGTTCTCACCGAGGGCATATACAGCCGCTGCACTTCGGTTGCTGAAGCCATGTTAGGACCCATTGAAATAGCTAATCAACGTGGATCTGCTCGGTCACTTACTATGAAGCACTCACGTAACCTCGCGCTCCGCTGCCAGTGGTGACGATTTCACCAGCAACACCACTCAAAGGGGCAGTAACCCGTCCAATACGACTCAAGACTCCACCCTCTCCAATGGAGAAAGAGTTGAGGGATCCTGAAACGGAAGTGCTCGCACCGCGGTCAAGGCAGTAGAGGACTCGGTTTGGGTGATCGAGTGTCAGCCACGAAGGATTGGCCTGACAATCGGTCGTCCTCGAAGTGACAGCAAGATCATAGCTCTCTTCAGAGCCAGTGAGAGCCAAGGTGGTCAGGTTACCACCCGAGTCTGCCACAAAGAGCGTCACGGCACCAGAAGAAGCAGCCCAAAGGGCAGAGGTGAGGAACAACTCAAGAGTCCCACAACGCATTTTCAATCACCCAACTGAAGAATATAAAAAGAAGGTACGAGAGATGAGAGATCATATCAATCAGCATCTTGTGGGGAAAACGGTTCTTTAAATGTGTCAACGTTTCGAAAATAGGCTTTACATGGCTACCCCGGCGCATTGCGAATACGCCCCAACTAGCACCGGGAGATGATTGCCCCATCAAGTCAAGTTCCTGAGCAAAGGCCACCTATAAGAAAAGTTTAACTGCATTTTCCGGTTTCACGTTTTCCGATGTTTTATTTTTCCGTTGTGATTTTGGTGGTGAACAGTCAAGATTGGTCAGCTCGATTAGCCTGAACAACCCTGCAAGTTTAAGCATAGTAACCCGGTATGCTCGGAAGCTATAATGGGGACGCATTAAGCGGATAAGGAAGGTAATTACCTTTGGGTTTATTAGAGAAACTTTGACTATATGAAGTGCCTTCTTGCGTCACAGATTTGGCTGAGTTCCTAGCCCTGCGGCTCATTCGGACCTCCTTTGTGTGTCTCTGTTTCGAAGAAATCTGCGCGACAGACTTGATAGAAGTCGGTAGAAGTCGGCTTAGGTGTAGCATGACCTCTGACTGGCTGACGCCCATTCGGCCGGTTGAACTGTGCAGACCTGAGTCTCCAATTGGCCGATGGCTGGTGAAAGACATGCCACTTCCATCACGATACATCAATCGGGGCCGCGGATGTGACCAAATGACTGGACCATTTGTTCATTCATGATACGTGGTATCTTATGCTAGGCTGCCAATAAAAAGTGCCCAAAGGTTAAATCGTATACCGGAAAAAGCTTGCATCATCACCCCTCTCCCGCTCAGCAATCTGCTCCTCCTCAGTATACTCACTCGGTGGCTTATACGATGCATCTCGCCGAGCATTCTCACGGCGCAAGTGAATGGTCATGCCCACAGCCAGAATGAACGCCATGGTCTGGCAGCCCAGCAGTGTACCGAAACCAGGGAAATATCTCGGAGCATCCTTCTTCAGGAATAGGTATGCTGCGACGACACCTCCGAGGTTACCGCAGCTGACATTCATGGCAATTCCCACTCCTCGCTTGAGGGCTCCGCCGATATTGTTGCTGTTCCAGGCAATTCCCTGAGGTACGCTGGGGAAAAGACCCGAGGCGAGGAGAAAGCAGCCAAAGTATCGGACTCCGGCATGTTGGACCGCCATGAGTAGAATAAGCCCAACCGCGCTGAAAGATTATTAGCACATCACAGTAGACAGAATGGCTTCAGGAACTTACGCCATGACAATAAAGACAATCATAAAGATGCCTCGTTGTTGCACCTTGTCGGCCCACCAACCAGCTCCAACACAGACAGCGCATGCCACGATGTATGGAGGAGTGCTCATAAGCTGAGCCGTCGTGTTGGAGTATCCAAGATCGCGAACGATTGTCGGCAGGAACAAAGAGTAAGAGTAGACTCCAGTAAAGGTTCCAGTGGCCATGAACATGTGGACCCAGATCTTCCAGTCACGGAGAGCATCCCAGACGTACTTTGTGTCAAACTCATCCGCTAGTGACGATCGGTCAAGCCTCAGGCGTTCCTGGATGTGCTTTCGCTCTTCCTCGGTTATGAACTTTGCTCGTTCGGGGTAGTCGGCCATGAACTTGAAAGAGGCAACGGCTGGCAAGGGAAATCTGGTTAGGAGAGGCATGGTCGTGCTTGGAGGGTGTGTCAACGTACCAACTATAACTGTGAGAAGTCCCTCAATGATAAAGATCCACTGCCAGCCAGAGAGCCCTGCTACACCACGCATCTCCATGATGCCGCGAGCTAGCAGACCGCCAAACGCACCTGCAGCTGTGGCTGCAGAGAAGAAGATTGCCATGCGGAAACCGCATTCGTGGCGTCGATACCACATTGTGATGCTGTACAAGGTAAGCTTACAAGTTGATAACCATGACTGCCCGAGGCACATACTAGTAGGCAATTCCAGGAAACAAGCCACCCTCGGTCAGACCGAGGAAGCTTCGTGCAACCAGCAGACCCGGGTAACTCTGAACGATTCCCATGAGAGTGCAGCAAATACCCCACGCAACCATCATCGAGGGGATCCAGATCCATGGCCTGAACCTCTTCATGGCCATGTTGGATGGTATCTCGGCAATAACGTAGAAAGGGAAGAAGACGGCCAAGGCATTGTTATACATGAGGCCAGACATGCCAAGGTCGGCCTCAAGCGTGTCGAGTCGGGCGTTGCCAATGTTGGTGCGGTCGAGGAAGGATAGGAGGTAGAGCAGAGCCACAAAAGGGATGATGACCCAGTCGATCTTGCGGATCAACTTCTTTGTGTCTGCTTCGCTCCAGCCTGCATTTTCAACTGAGCTGGTCTTGTCGGAAAGGTTCACATTGTCGGAGCGTTCAGCAACATGGACGCTTGCTGCGGCGCTGCCTGGCGATTTGTCTTTCATGGCGAAGTGAGAGTCGAAGGGTTCGAATGGAAGTGGATGTAGAAGATGTCGAGGCAGTGGCTTTGAGGAGTGATGGATCTGCGAGGATTCATGTCAGGGCATGCGCATTTATAGCCAGGCCCAGCCAAGATGCTTTGGTCCATGACATGACACCATGAGACGCTTAGAGTACATCCAAGGGCCGGACCATAGCCTCGGATCGACATCTATCCTCGGATCGACTGATCGACTTGACATGGGACGATGGTTTCTGGGGTAGACAAGGGGGAGGGAGGGGGAGCTAGCTTGGGCCTACGAGTCGGCGCCAAGCCGTCAATCCATTGCGACATGATTGCTTGGCTCTGAGGGGCTGAGTACAAGTCACTTGGCGGAGAGTCCATGGAGATGACAGGTCCAAGCACGATTTGTACATGTTCTAGAGAGACTTTATTGCAATGATATCTATGTTCTACTGAGCAAGTTCACTTGATCTCAAGATGAAC